>BHFT01000530.1:0-51651 GCA_004320025.1 Laticauda laticaudata | reverse complement strand
CGGGGCACTTTTGAGAGCGGATAACAACCGATGGAACATTTTCTCGTCCGCTGTGTCCTTTTTACAAACGTTTTGCATCCGTCGGCCATTGTGACAGGCCCTTTACATAGGAACATTCAGATGTGGCTTTGCATACATTGTAACCACTTGGCTTCAGTAAAAGTACACATTTCATTAAAATGGAGTTGAGGATCTTTCTTTCTTAAATGCCCAAGCGACAAAGCATTCCAGGGAAGCTAGCTTGGATAGCCAGATGGGTAGCATATCAATAAATAAATTCCTTACAGTAAGCGACATAGTTGATATAGAAGACACAGAGGGAATAGAGAACACTCAGCTCACAGCATCTAACACCATGTACCTTTTCCTTTCCACAAAATTTATGGAAAGCGGTTATGATGGAAAGGGAAAGAAAAAAGGGCTTAAGGTACTTCATGAAATCATTTAAATCTCAATCCTGTCCAGTTCCCTTTCATGTTGCTCTCACTCAACTCAACCACTGAGGCAGACATCAAGCAGGTTATGGGCCTTACTATCACAAAGGACAGTAGCACAAAGATGTCACTAGTCAGCTGGATGTGGTAGATGTGCTGTGTCAATATTTGCAAGGAAGAGGAAGGCAGATTTGGTCAGAAACACCACTACAGTTAAGTGAGATAGGTATATCAGCAACCGGGTACAGACCTGCAAATTTTATATTTCTCCTTGCTCTTCCCACAAATCTAATGTAAGGAGAAATGTGCCAAACAACCATTTACACAATTTGTTCTGGATGAATTTCATTTGTCTGGGTATCTAACTTTGTGCAGCTATTAGCATTTTTAAAATCCATGCTGAAGATTTCTTGCTATATACAAAATCTTTTCCAAAGACTAGAACAAAAAAATGCAAACCCCCTAGCTAAGTCACCAGCACAAAGCAGGCTGTGTATGGCTGGTGAGGCCAAGTTCCATCACATGAAATTGAAACACAAACATGGAAAAAGGACACCAAAACAGAGAATCCTAGCATAAGAGCTCCCATATTCCTACTTGATGATATTTGCTCGCTTCCTCTTTGTCTGTCCATATCTACATATGCCTATTCCATTCTTTGTTTCTCTGCATGATAGCTAAAAGAGCTGTGAAAGGTTTGGGATTTCTGGAGAATCTGTGTTAGCGCAAGACTATTGTTTGGGCTTCTATGACTTCCATGCCAATAAAGTTGTGTCAGACCCACAATATGGCCCTGGGGAAAGGGAGAAGATAGAGATTAGACTAGAGCTACTAGCACATTCATGGGGTGACTGGCAGGGCAGACTACATACATGTGGTGTCAGAGGATTATGAGTGGTTAGAATGCAATACTGCAGGCTACTTCTGCTGACTGCCAGTTGCCAGCAGTTTGGCAGGTCGAGTCTTACCGGTTCAAGGTTGACTCAGCCTTCCATCGTTCCCAGATTGGTAAAATGAGGACCCAGATTGTTGAGGGAAATAGGCTGACTCTGTAAAGTACTTAGAGATGACTGTAAAGCACTATGAAGTGGTATATAAATCCAAATGTTATTGCTATGCTATTGCTATTATATCTCCTCAAGCCCTAGAGCTGAACATGCCATCCACATATCTTCTTTTTGGAAATCTAACATCTCCATGATTTAATAACTCATGCTGCCATATGGGTCTTGTGCCTTGTAGAAATGGGTCAAAACTTCCAGTCACTTCAAATGGACTATATGAGGGATCATCATGAGGGTCAGAGACAAACAACCATTTTAGTGGTAGTTGGAGTGAACATATTTCCCCCTTTTGAGAATGCATCCGTGAGGCCCATTTTCATAAATAGAGATGCTGGAATCTGACATGCTGCTGAATGCCAGATTCCCATACAAGTAGCCCTCAACTTACAACTGTTCATTTAGGACATTTCAAAGTTACAATAGCACCTAAAAAGTGACATACATCCGGTTCTCACACAACTGTTGCAGCATCCCCATGGTCATGTGATGAAAATTTGGAAGGTTGGCAACTGTCATGTACTCTGGGGTCATGTGATGGCCATTTGTGAATCTTCTCAGTTGCTTCTGACAAACAAAGTCAATGAGGAAAGCTGCATTAGCTTAACGACTGCATGATTCACTCAACAACTTAGCAACCATGGCAAAAGTAATAAAATTGGCTGCTACTCAACAATGCACAATGGAAATTCTGGTTCCAATTGTGCTGATAAGTCAAACATTATCCATAAAGCTGTGGTTAACCAAAAATACCCATTCTACATTGACAAAGAACAAAAGCTGGTTCTTTGCTTGGTTTTCCTTTTTCAAAACTCTTTAATGGCACTTTACTGAACCACAGTCAGAAGCACTTTAATGTCTAGGTTGATTATTATATTTCCAAATCGTAAGGATTTACAATTTATAAATCACTTGATAAAGCCTTAGTAAGGCCACACCTGGAATACTGCATCCAGTTTTGGTCACCACATTACACACACACATACACACACAGAAAAGATGAAACTTTGGGAAAAGTGCAAAGAAGAGCAATTAAGATGATTAAAGCCCTAGAGACAAAATCATATGAAGAATGCTTGCAGAATTTGGATTTGTTTAATCTAGAGAAAAGAAGGACTGGGTGGGTGGGACATGATAGCAGTGTTCCAGTATTTGAGAGGCTGCCACAAAAAAGAGGGGGTAACTTATTTTCCAAAGCACCAGAGGGCAGGACAAGAAACATGAATGGAAAATAATCAAGGAGAGAAGCAACCTGGAATCAGGGTGGATAAAAATTGATGTTTTTTTTAAAAATAAAACAAATCAGATATTTTTTTTATTTAAATTTGGTTCCTCAAGAACTTCTATCTTACTTTTCTTAATGGTAGCCTTCTGTACGTTTCTCTGGATTTTTTTTTAAAATTTGCTTCTGAGTTTTTGATCCTTGAGGTCAATGGTATCAGAAGAGGGGGGAGAAAATTATAAAAGTAATTATAAAAGTGTTATTGTGGTTTAATCCTTCCTTTTCTACATGCATAATAGAATAGAACAGAATAGAACAGAATAGAACAGAATAGAACAGAATACAATAGAATAGAATAGAATAGAATAGAATAGAATAGAATAGAATAGAATAGAATACTTTATTGGCCAAGTGTGACTGGACACACAAGGAATTTGCCTTGATGTAAATACTCTCAATATACATAAAGAAAAGGTACATTCATTAAGAATATTAAGAATACAACACTTAATGATAGTCATAGGGTACAATCAACAATCAAATATACTAAGGAAACAGTCAGTATAAATTTAATAATATAAATTGACACAAGCAACAAAGTTACAGTACTACAATCACAAGTGGGAGGGGATAGATGATAAGGTTGTGATGAGAAGATTAACAGTAATAGTAGTGTACACTTTGTAAATAGTTGAACAGTGTTGGGGAATTATTTGTTTCGCGTGATGGCTTTTGGGAAAAACTGTTCTTGTGTCTAGTTATTCTGGTGTGCAGTGCTCTATAGAGTCATTTTGAGGGAAGGAGTTGAAACAGTTTATGTCCAGGATGTGAGGGGTCTGTAAATATTTTTCACAGCCTCTTTTTGATTTGTGCAGTATACAGGTACTCAATTGAAGGTGGGGGTAGTAATTGTTTTTTTCTGCAGTCCTAAATTAATCCTCTGATCTGTCTGTCCTGGGGTTGCAGAACCAAACCAGACAGTTTATGAGGTGCAGATGCAAAACTCAATCATTCTCTGTAGAACTGTGTCAGCAGCTCCTTGGGAAGTTTGAGCTTTCTGAGTTGGTGCAGAAAGAACATTCTTTTTGTGTGCTTTTTTGATGATGTTTTTGATGTTAGGTGTCCATTTTAGTTCATGTGATTATAGTAGAACCTAGAATTTGAAAGTGTCTACTGCTGATACTGTGTTGCCTAGTATTGTAAGAGGTGGTAGTATGGGAAGGGTTCTTCTAAAGTCTACCACCATTTCTACAGTTTTGAGTGTGTTCAGTTCTGGATTGTTCGCGTTACACCACGAGGCAAGTTTGTGTAACCTCCTGTCTGTATGCAGATTCATTGTTATCTCGAATGAGACCAATCACTGTTGTGTCATCAGCAAACTTCAATAGTTTAACAGATGGATCATTTGAGATGCAGTCATTGGTATATAGGGAGAAGAGAAGTGGAGATTGCACATAGCCTTGGGGGCTCCCTGTGCTGTTGTACAGGTATAGATGTGATGATGCCTGATTGTACAGGTATTGGATGTGACGAAGCCTAGTTTCACCTGCTGCTTCCTGTCTTTAGGAAGCTTATGATCAATTTACAAGTGTGTTCAATCCGCTAGTTGGTTTTAATTTACTTGAAGAGTGTCTGGAATGATGGTATTGGAGATGCTGAACTGAAGTCTACAAAGAGGACCCTTGTGTAGGTATTTGGAGATTCAAGGTGTTGTAGGATGAAATGCAGAGCCATGTTTACAGCATCATCTGTCGGTCTATTTGCTCGGTATGCAAACTGCATGGGATCTAACAGCAGATCCGTGATGGTTTTCAGGTGGGACAGCACAAGTCTTTCAAAGATTTTCAAAACTACAGATGTTAGAGCAACTGGTCTGTCGTCATATGTCATATAATATGGTAGGTTTCAATTAACGTCAAAGCAATGTTTACTGCCTTGAAGCTTTCTCTCTCAGGATGTCTTTTTAAAATGGGGTTGACCTGGCCAAAAGGAAGAAATCTCAGAAGTTGTAATTTAGCTCCAGGCTTGCAAATTACAGCAGCCTTTGGGGAGTTTTATGCAACAATTTGATCAGAAGTAAACCTAATTGAATTCAATAAAATTAACTCATAAGCAAAAGTGTAGGGTTGCAGACTTAGTGACTACATTTAGTGCTTCCAGATTTCTTCTCAGCCCGGTTTCTGTTTTTGAAGCTTTTTAAAAACCCAATCGCTTGCTTATTTCTCAGCTCTGCATTGCAATAAAAATTACTTTTAATTCTTCTAAGCTACTTGCCAGCCCGGAATCTAAAGCTTCAAAGTTAACACAGTTGTTAGTAATATTGGGATCACTGAAGTGGATATAAGCATCTGTCCCAGCAAATAAAAATTATTCTGTTCCTTTTTCCCTCTAGGACAGCCTGTTTACAAGATAAAGCTTAAATGGCAAGTGTTTTCTTCTGGGACACTGAGAGCCATGCCATCATTATCTCACAATGAAAAGAAGCCCTTCACATTATTTTTCTCATAAAGAAATAGGACAGAGGTGGCAAGCAAACTTAAAACATAAATGGACTGCTATTACCGTTGCTCTGTCAATAGATGTCAGTAAGCCTATTATTGGGGCTCTGTTGAGTCTGGGGCTCATGTCTTACTGAGGTCATTTTATAATTGTTCCTTTGATGAATATGGTGAAGATCTGAGGTACTGTATGATAAAGGTGGGAAGCTATGAAAGTGAAGTTTGAGGGAGGATGAATGGCAAAGATCAACTTTTATTGAGGAAGGGAAACTACTAATAATTGTGTAGTAGGATGTGAAGAAGACTATTAAAGGTCTTCACTGAAGTAGAAAAAAAATGTAGGAACTGAGTTCAGTTCATTAAAACTGCCTGGGTCAGTTCTTTCAGATTTTTTTGGGGGTAATCTGATGGATGGAATTTTGTTCGGACTGTTTGTCAATAATTACATCTTTAAGAAATAGTAGTATAACTTCTCTTCTGGTTCCCTCTCTTTTTATTATTTTAGTTTTTTTTCCCAAACACTTGGAGCTCTCCAATAACTCTGGCCTTTGCATTACTGCATATATCCCAAAGATTTCAGCATTAGCTTCACTATCTATGTTTTTAGCCAGCAGTCTGCTTTTGGTTCATGCAGAAGGGAAATATTTGTTCTCTTGTGTGGACAAAGATATTCTCAATATTTTTCTCTGGTAACAGAGTTCAGAGGAATCTTTTTATTAAGTCCTTCTGATGGTTCAGCTTTTACAGCCATATTCTGTAACTCCTATAACATATACCTTTGTTGTTCATGTGAGGTCTCTGCACTTTAATATTTCATTTAGATCTGTCACATTTTCCCCCAAGTAGGAAATGTCTCATTATCTCATGAGTGCAGCTGCCACCTGGGTGAATTTTAGATCCTAGTAAGATAGTCGGTTCTTCATCTTCTTTTCCTGCTATTTGAACAGGGTTGGCACTGCCTGTTTATGTAATCATAGCTTTTTTTAATAGTGAGCAGCAGACCAGAATTGAATACTTTCTTCTTTCACCTTCTTCATTCCTTAAGTCTTCCTCAGACATCAGAGTAATGCCTTCAGCGTATCCTAGGTCAGGGGTTGCCAACTTTTTGGACCTCAGGGGCCACCAAACTCATAATTTAAAATCCTGCGGACCACTAATATGAATTTTGATTGACGGTGGCTTGCTGATGTTGGTGAGAAAGTCAGTCCCATATTCCAGAGCTGCATTAGTCACAGGACTGGCCCTTTGGTCATCCCGGAGCAGCTCATCCATGGCAGACTGGTGCACCTGGGTGGAGGAGCAACTGCTCCAGGATAGCAAGCCATTCCGGGGTGGATTTCCCTTCCCTGCTGTTACTCTTACTTTCCAGTTCCAGCTTGCGTGGCTCTACTCAAGGTAAGGTTTGTGCTTGGCCAAAGATTGAGGGCCAGCAGGTAAGTGGGTCATGTGGGTGGCACAGCCTTGTGTTCCCATGCAGTCTGGATTAACTGCTTTTGGGGGAGTGCTTTTGGAGGAGACATTTCTCTGTGGACCACTAAAATTTTCTTGTGGACCACCAATGGTCCCCGGCCCACCAGTTGGCGACCACTGTCCTAGGTTATTGATATTTCTCCCAGCATTTTAAAGTATATTTTAAAGTCATTTGTTTAATCAGATTTAGCTCCATCTTTCATTCTAGCAGCATACAGTACATACCTTCCTCCTATTTTTCCTTGTGAAATAGCTTGGGCTGCAGAGAAGCTAGTCCAAAATCATCTAGTGATCTTCTGTAGCTGAAAATAGGATAGAATAGAATAACAAAATTGGAAGGGTCCTTAGAGGTCTTCTAGTTCAATCCCTTGCTTAGGCAGGAAGCCCTACACCACTTCAAACAAATGGTTGTCCAACCTCATCTTAAAAACCTCCAGTGTTGGAGCATTCACAACTTCTGCAGGCAAGTTGTTCCACTGATTAATTGTTCTAACTGTCAGGAAATCCACTGCTTCTTGTCCTGTCCTCAGGTACTCTGGAGAATAGCTTGGCTCTCTCTTCTTTGTGGCAGCCTCTTAGATAATCAGAACATAGCTATCATGTCTCCCTAGTCATTCTTTTCATTCTTTGCATACCCAATTCCTGCAGCCGTTCTTCATATGTTTTAGCCTCCAGTCCTCTAATCATCTTTGATTAGAGATGACTAGATCTTAAACTTCCTGGTCCTTATCCAGTCTCTTCAACACTGCCCCTCATGTGGTTTTTTTAATTTAAACTTCTGTTTCTTTCTTGTGCATCTTTTGTACAAAACTTGTGTGGAAAGTTAAGATACCACCTCTTTAAAGTAGGCCAGGTCAGAAAACAGCACAAAGACTCCAGGGATGCTACATTAGTGTTGAAGGGTGTCATAACAGAATCCTTAAATCTGGCTTCTTTCTGACCTCGCTTATGCAAAAAAATGCAAGACAAGGTTCTTTTGAGTTTCTTTCTCATACTTTCTCCAGATTCAGACATCTCATGTTACATAGTTTTTTCAAGATTATCTGTACATATCGCTACATAAATAAAGGAGCAATACCTAACTTTGGTTCAGTCCTTTCCCCTTTTGGGGACCATTTAGTTCAGGGTCCCCAAACTTGGCAACTTTAAGACTTATGGATTTCAACTCCCAGAATTCTGGGAGTTGAAGTCCACAAGTCTTAAAATTGCCAAGTTTGGAGACCTCTGATTTAGCTGATCCATATTCTCTTTGGATTGTTTCTTCTTGATTGTGGTGCACATTCTTCATTAAGTAGATATGATGCCTAGTCCATTCATTTTTACAGGGCTAGTCAAATATCTTGTGGATTACATAATCAGAAGCCTTAGATTAAAGGAAAAAAAACCAAGCCAGTCCTTTGCCTTTTCCACTATGTACTACCTATCAGGAATATAATTTTTGATGTTCTCTTATATCTGCTGAATTCAGCGTCTACACCTGGCAATTTTTGTTTCAGGTACTGTTAAAGTTTGGATTGGAAAATCTTCATTGTAGTATAGCACTGAAATAATTATTCAGCAGTTTAAGTATTTCTTTGTTATTTTTCAGTGTTAGCAATATACATTTATCTTTTCTAATCCCTTGACTACCGTTAGGTTTTTTATATCTGCATACAAACCACATGTGGTACTTCTACTGTGTCATCTAGTATGATTTTAAGCACTTTTTGCTGTTATTCGATCAATTCCTGCAGCTTCATTAGCAAGATTTCCTAGGGTCCATTTAATTCACTTTCCAGGATGTCTGGCTCTAGTTCATTGATCAAACTTTTGTACATAACATCAGTTTGAGATCTTGTTTTCTCAGTTCTACTGTAGATAGTATTTGCACCAGCTTTTCTTACAACTTCTTTCTCCAATAGATATTGCATTAAAGTTTCAAAAAAAAAAAAATGATTTCAGTACTTCGGTTTAATAAACTTCTTTCTGTTGAGTTGTGATTTTCCATTTCTTTGCTCTGCTTATTGAGATCTAGTTCTCCTCTTACTCTTTTCTGGAACTCTGCATTTAATTGGGCAACTGTCCTGTCTCTGTTGCCCTTTCCTTTCTACCTTTGTGAGTCATTTTCAGTGTATCAGCAGCCAGCCTTTGGCCTTCTTTAGCTTCCTGTATTTCAGGATATTTTCTTTGCTTCGGTTTTAATGATGCCACAAATCTCAGGCCAGATTTTTTCAGGCTGCCAATTTATCAGCTCTAATCCATTAAATCTATTATTCATTTTTCTAGCCTAATATAGAAGATTTCTGTGAGGTTGTATTTTGTTGTTCCAACAATTTTGTTAGTTTTATGTGTAATTTTGCAAGAAGACGTTTGTGATGTGGGTGGTAATCAGCACCAGGTCTATTTTTCCCCCCATTTTTGCTTTCAGAATATGTAGGTCATTTTCATCTGGTTATGACCATGTACCCAACCATGTTTTAATTTGCTATAATTTTGAAATAAATGTTGAATTTTCCTGGCAAAATCTATTAGCCTTTCTCCTTTATTTTTTTTTATCAGATATTCCAGGTACTATTTTACCACCAATTTCAGCACTCAAACCTCCTATAATTAGCCTGATGACCTTTGGAGTTGTTGTTTTTACAAAGTGTTGCAAATCACCATAGAACTACTGAACTTCAACTGCTCTGCATTTGTGGTTGAAATAAATCACTGTAATATTGATTGGTTGTTCATTCAAATTGAGTTCATTCTATCCTTTCTGAAGTCTAGCCAAACACTGAATTTGATATCTTTTTGTAAATAATGATGGCTGTTTTATTTCAACTCTGATTCTTTTTTGACTACAGTAAAAAGATCTGGTACTTCTCTGATGGGAAATTTCTCATTATGAGTTCATTGAAAGATGCCAGGGCTTTTGATGTTCCTGAGACCAATCTTTTATTTATTGTAATGGTAAGGTTTATGTTTTGGTTGTGATTAACATTAGCTGCATGGATATTTTAAAAGTGAATGAGTGAGTCCTAGGGAACTTTAAGTCAGTACTAATGAAGTTTGTTTTTGTTTGTTTCTGTCTGGGCCAATAAATTTCTCAAAGTTATTTAAAAGTACGTTGAGTGTGGTTCCCTGTGGTGTGATTGTATTGGATGCCTTTCGGTTGAATATGGTAGTGATGTAGCACTATACATTTTTATCCCCTGTTTAACTCAGACCTTATATTAGTTTAATTTACAGCATTCTTTTACTGATGGAATTCTCTGTTCATTCAGTGAAAATGCTGTTGCATAAGGTTGGTTTCATAGTAGAAAGAATTTCTAAAATAAGGAGCAGGATCATGTATAACCAGTTTTGCCAAGTTCACACTGAGTTTGAACAGAACTGAAAATTACTTCAAAATAACTCTTCCCATGGCATAACAATGGGACTGGCAATGTTGTCTATATTTATAAGCAAACTCTTCCCTGTCATCATAGCCTTCTTTTCCTTGTTCTGTACATTAACATGCACATATAAAATATAACCAATGTAAAATAACAGATTGCAAGTGACTAGGTAAAGGTAAAGGTTCCCCTCGCGCATATGTGCTAGTTGTTTCTGACTCTAGGGGGCGGTGCTCATCTCCATTATAAAGCCAAAGAGCCAGTACTGTCCGAAGACATCTCTGTGGTCCTGAAGCTGTCACGATTAAATGCCAAAGGTGCACAGAATGCTGTTACCTTCCCACCAAAGTGGTCCCTATTTTTCTACTTGCATTTTTACATGCTTTCAAGCTGCTAAGTTGGCAGAAGCTGGGACAAATAATGGGAGCTCACTCTGTTATATGGTGCTGGGGATTCAAACCACCAAACTGCCAACTTTTCTGATCAACAAGCTCAGCATCTTAACCACTGAGCCACCGCATACAGACTGCATGGATTTAGTTGATACTAAACTATGTTAAGTGGCAATTGTTCTTCTATTTTGCAATTATTGCATCCTTCATAAATCATGAATTGTCCAATGCTAATGGGGGAAATCATTTCTCTCAGTATACCTTTTTTACAACGATTTCTATCCTTAATTTCATAGTGTGTGAGTTAAAATTTTAGACTGCAACATTAAAACTCTTTTTTTAATAATTTTAAAAAAAAAACAAAAATAACAAATAAAACCATCTTCCAATTCTACATATATGATGACATATATCATATATGACATATATCCTGTGTGCATAATGATATTTTCATACATTTCTTATTTAATTATGTTTATAACCATTCTAATCAACATTTTATATCATATTGTTTGATTATTGTATTATCATTAACATTATAGTTGCTATCTTTCAAAAGTATAATCCATCCTTACTAAGTTATATTCATTCTCTTATTCATTCAAAATCAATCAGTTATAAGCAGGGGTGGGATTCTACCAGTTCGCACCTATTCGCTAGAACCAGTTGTTAGCATTCTTAGCAGTTCGAAGAACCAGTTGTTAGAAGAAATTACTGGCCTAATCCTGTAAGGAAGGCAGGAAGGAAACATTCTGGTNCAGAAACTGCCTCTCCATTAACCCTTATTACATTCTTGGCAGGACTAGACTTCCTGTCTCAGGAACCTCTCTGGAGTTTTCTTTCCCTCTTTTGCTGGTACTTTGCTTGTGTGGAGTGACCATTTAAAGTTACAATGAAAAAAAGTGAAAAAAGTGAACTGAAAAAAGTGACTTATGACTTATGACCCTTTTTCAAACTTACAACTGTTGCAGCATCCCCACAGTCATGAGAGGCCAGGTGAGGAGATGCGTGCCTCAATGTGAGTGATATTGGCCATGCTCAGCCAATAACATAACCACCAAGACACTCCCACCAACTAAGCCATGCCCACAGAACTGGTTGTTAAAATTTTGAATCCCAACCCTGGTTATAAGATATTGTTACTATTACCACATATTTCAGTTTATTATTCTTCTGTCTAACCATTCATAAAAAAAATTCCAAATCTTATTATACTCTTTTTCTTCCTGTACTTTGATTGCCATTACTTTGATTTGCTTCTTATTCCCACACATTCCATTATGTTCTTGTTTCCTCCTCTGTCAGAATTTTCTCATTTTTCTAATTTTGTGCAAATGCAATTCTAGCTGCTGTAAATATATGTTATCTCTCTATTATAACTTTCAGGCAAGATTCCCAATAAAAATATCTCTGGCTTTAAATCTATATGCTGCAACATTAAAAGTCTGAGTGCCATATAGTATACACAATTTAAAACTAAACAATGGTAAAGGAATGTAAGAGGAGTGTGATAGGTCATTGGTTAAAGAAACTGATTTTATTAGCTGGAAAGCTGACAATCCAGGTTTGACACACAATGGGGTGAGCTCCCACTTAGCAATTTGAAAACATGCACATGCGAGTAGATAAATAGGCACCACTTCAGTGGGAAAGTAACAGCATTCCTTGTGCCTCAGCATATAGTTATGCTGGCCATATGATCATGGAAGTGTCTTTGGACAACTTCAGACTCCCTTGACTAAGAAATTGAATTGAGCACTGTCCCCTAGAATCAGATATGACTGGAGAGGGGAAACCTTTATCTTTATCTTAAAGGAATGAGTGCCATGCTTGGCAATTATTTGCAAATGTTTCATCACCATTTGAGGAGACATCATCAGTGTGCTTTGAATTGGGCTTGTCTGTCAGAGCATTGGTCTTCAAATACCTTTTTATGTGATGCAAATTAGTGTGGATATTGTTTGTTCAGCTACTTCTGAGTCTGAATTCAGATTGTTTGATTGGCTAGCTTTTGTTTGGTTTTAAGTACTGTCTCTGTGTTGTAAATTTATGTTGGAACACATCTCAACAGTCATTCAAGCTGTCTGAAGTCAGACCAATGACAAACAATATACATAGTAATTTGCATCACATAAAAAGACCAGTGCTCTGACAGATGAGTACAATTAAAAGCACACTGATGATGTCTCCTCAAATGGTGATGAAACATTTGCAACCAAATTGCTAAATTCGGAGCTCAGACCAACAACCTGAGCTACTTATATTCAAACACATTTCAGTGTAGATTGTGATGTAATCTAAAGAAATAAGCCAAAGCAATTGGAGAGATCTAGGCTTTTTTTATTGAGCTAGCAAAGAATGAAGCCCAGAACCCAAAATGCACAGATCTTATACAGCTTACATCCCCTTCTAAATAAAGGCTACTTGAATAATTGTTTTTCTATTACTTAGATGAGAAAGCAGAAGGTGTTACCTGTGAAGGCAGGGTTGCCTGCTTGTCAGAAGATGAGAAATAGGCAGTGGGTTATTACCTTTTATTTTTATACATAGGAAAGTTCGAGTAAGCTTATTTTCTTTATCCTTCAATAAATCAGTACAACTGAAGGACTTTTGAGCTACATATCAAAGCCTCTGTTAGAAACAGGGAGGAAAAAAAGCAATTTAAAAATAAAAGTGTTTTTTTTAATGCTATTTTAAAAGTTCCATTTGATGATCACTTTTTGTTTTGTTTTGCAATTTTCAATGTTCTAAAACATTTTTTTTGCGTTAATATTAAAGGCTGATTTTTGCATAGTTTTATAGTCAGGTGTTTAGATTGCTATGTAACTCCAAGGAACTGAGGAGGTGGCAATTTCTCCTGCTCTACATCCTTTTTGGTAGTGAAATATTATATAATTTCATAGATAGCTATGCACAGTTAATAGTAGGGTGATAATAAGCTGTAAAAGAGTCTCGTGCCATTTTAAGACTAACAAATTGCACGCTTATGTGGACTCATCCATTCAGGAGCATCAGTTGACAGGCGAGAGAGACGAAATGTATTTGGAGGGATCAAATGATAATGAAATGCAAAAGGTACAGATGATAAGTCAATTACAGATCAACAGGCAAAATAGACATATCTATTCACAACAGTCATAACTTCATTAATTTATGACTGAGAAAATCAGTACTAGGATATGTTGGTTTCTAATAATATCCCAACTACTTATTTTCATACAAGTAACAGAGGTGTTTAATCTTGCCAAAATAATTGCATTTCTCTCCTCCCCAGAGCTATCTGATCAATATAAATCAGGGATATCCAAACTTGGCAACTTTAAGACTTGTGGACTTCAAACTATCATGTAATCTGCAACTCTTACACTGCAAAAACATATGGACAACACAACTCGATCAGGGCAAAGCAATAGACACCAAATCAATAGACATAGACTTCTGGAGCCTTTCGATTAGTGGTACATGACAAACTATTCTAAAACTAAAATTCTTATGGCGTAATCGGATTAGAAGTCAAACAGAACAACAAAATGATCAAAATTGGGAGCGTCCCTATCAAATTCTATATCTATCAATAGTGGTGTCCCCCAAGGTAGTGTTCTAGGACCAACTACATTGTCATATAAGTGACCTCTGTGTTAATATAAGAGCAACTGGCATTCTCTTTGCTGACAATGAAAGCACTGTTCAATACCACAGAACAATAACTGCTACACCTTTCAAAATGACTTCAACTATGTATCAGAATGGTCAAACAAATGGCAACTCGAATCTCAACAAATAAATGCTCTAGGTCTTACATATTGGCAAAAAAATTTATTCAGAAAATAAAAATAAAGGCTGAAATAGTCAAGCCTTGCTTGATGATCCAAATCTGTCAAGGGATTTATGGAGGTGCTCATCTCTAATGATCTATAGTGCTAAGAGACCCACTGCTAACTACATAACCAAAAAAGCATTAAGAGTTGTTAACCTAATCCTATTGTAGCTTTTTTCTCTGTGAATATCACAACTACTAACTAGAGATACAAAACATTTGCTAGACCAATACTCGAATACAGCTCATCATTCTGGAACCCACATTATGTATCTAAATTTAGCACAGTTGAGAAAGTCCAGAATATTTCACAAGAAGAGTTCTCCACTCCTCTACTTGTTGCAGGATACCTTATGCACCAGACTTGAAATTCTAGACCTAGAAAAACCTAGAACAATGCCGCCTTTGGTCTGATCTAAGTACCTGACTCGTGTGGTTTCTTCCCCCAACCCAAAAACTTTAACCTTAGACTTTCTACTATTGACCTCACCCCTTTCCTAAGAAATGGTGTAGGGTCGTGCATAAGCACAACCAATGTGCCTACCATCCCTGTCCTATTGTTTCTTTTATTTTGCTTATATGTACCCATTCAATGTATTCATAACTATGTATATACTTATACCTATTATCTTATAAACAATTGACAAATCAAAATAAATAAAAAAATAAACTTCCAGAATTCCTCAGCCAGCCATGTTGGTATAAACCGTCCTAGAAAGAGATGAAAAGAGAGAAAAAGCATTCAGATGATAAGTAGCATTTTCCCTCCCTCCCCAAGACTTTCGGCACTATTAGCACTACAACTCTTAGTATATTTTAAAGAATAGCATATCCATGTTTTTCTATGAAAAGTTTATTTCCTGAATTGTTGAAGATAGCAATTCTATCATGTCATATCTGCAGAATTAGACAATGTAACTCCAACCTTATAGTCAAGGATTAAACACTATTTCTTCTCCTTAGCTTGATAAGTGGTTCTAAAATGAAGTATTTAAAATTGGGTAGGCTTATTCTGTGTCATACCTAGGTCAAATGTTGATTATGAGTGTATGTGACTTTTTGAAGTGAAGGCTATAGGACCCATGCTTATTTTATAACCACAGCACAAATGGACCCTATAAACTCTTTTGAGATGACATGTTCTCATGCCATTGCCTTCATCTAATTGTTAACCATTGGGAGAGGCTGTCCTACCTCAGTGTTCTGCATTTAAATAACTTTTTTCCTCTCTCAACACAGCCTTTGCTGTGAATGTGATCTATGACACTTTCCTGACAATATGGTGAATATTGTGCTGTTGGCCATTTTAGATTACTGTAAAAATAAGAGCAGGGGCATTTAATTAGAAACAACTAATTACACATTAGATAGGGTGCAGAGGATGAAGTGGGGAGGAATAACCTTAACAGTCTGTGCAATGTTTTCTCTGTGCCTATGAGTATTTTTGAGCATTAAGTTTAAGTAGTCCTCTGGAAGAACACTAAACTAGTATCCAAAATTAAACTCTTTCAAGGCAGTGTACTGAAAGAATTCCACTCTATTTCCTGCCCCACTGCATACCTGTGACCTGTCACTTAGTCAACTTGACATGGGGCTAAATTATCTGACTGCAAACTCATCCCTGCCCCATTATCTATTCAGTAAAGTGATTGGTGATGGTTTTGGTAGTGGTCAGATGACGCTTGGGAGGAGGGGAAACAAAGCTGGAGGGATCCTTTTTTATTATTAAAGCTATGAAAATGGCAGGCTCATTACTTAGTCAGAATAGGTGGGGCAGCATAATTTATTCTGGCACACTTTACTGACTCTAGGACTTTGTTGTGAAGAAGAACCCACTAAGTAGCTGTATGAAAGAAAACTTCATGTTTTTAATTTCTAAGTTCCTGGAATCACCATGATTTTTGTATCTAAGCTCCTGGAAATAAAGGGAAAAAAACATGCATACATGAAGAATAATTTCTTCTGTTAGCAAGTTCCTGTGTTAAATGATTTTATTTACCATGGCCAGGCAAATAGAACTCTAGATCACAACCTTTAAGTAAGCTGGGACTCAAGGCTAAAAAAAAGATCACATTTCCTTTTTTTTTTTTTGCTACTTAAAGCNGGGACTCAAGGCTAAAAAAAAGATCACATTCCTTTTTTTTTTTTTGCTACTTAAAGCAATGGAAGATTATGAACTATCAAATAGAACAGGATGTCAAACTTGCATTGTCACGACAGCATCACATGACATATTGTGACTTTTTCCCCCTTTGTTAAATCGGGGGTGGGGATGGCCAGTGAATGATACATTCTGCCCGCAGGCCACGAGTTTGACATCCCTGAACTAGGACATCTCCTGAACTTGATAAGTTGTTATTGAATGAAGCATTTAACATTTGGTAAGTAATTACAAAGTTCAACATTCTAATCCAAGAAAAAGTGGGGAAGAAGGAGACAGAGAGGGATGTCTATGGAGATTCTCAGTCACTAAGGTTATGGCTGTTCCAAAGGTTTTTCAAGAGGCAACTGGACTTTCTCATTTTTCTTTGAAGATGTTTCCTTTTGCATCCAAGAAGCTGGTCAGAATTGAAGAAGCAACTTGGATAAGAAGCAAAATAAAAACAAGAAAATCCAGTTGCCTCTTGAAAAAGTACCTTTGAGACAGAAAGGGGTGGAGTGGAAAAATCACCAATGCTAATTGTTAGATGATGTTAAACTCTCACCATCTTTGTTTTTCACTTATTTCTCAGAGACAGGATCAGAGGTGCTGGGAAAACCAGGAACCAAAACAGGAACCCAAAACAGGAACCAAGAATCTTTTTCTTTACCCTTCTGTACGCATCTCTCCTTTTACAAAACTTAGAGTTCAATGCAACCTTGACCCATCCTCCAAATTGATCATTCAGCCAATATCTCTCCATATGAAATTACCTTTGTACTTTTCCCATATCCTCTGCCTGTGTAAAGCATGTTGCTTGTAGTTAACTGGTATTAACCTATTGTTTGTGATTAGCTCAGCATCTTATATCAACCTAGCTGCAAAATCTGAAGTGGTTTGGAAATAGGTCAAAGGGAGGGGCTGTTCTTCTACTGAGGCAAAACAAAGCTTCATGCTTTTGAAATTGCTTCTTTGGTAAAGCAGAACTGAGTCACTGACAAGAGTGAGATTTTCATGCTTTGGAAACTTATTCAGTAGAAAAATATGAGAGGAAAAGATATTTGGGGGATAGTTGGAAAAGATAAAATAAGTATGTGAAGGTAAATGGCAAGCAAAATGCTTTGCATTTAAGAAAATATACAGTGTTCCATTTGGGGGAAAAGACTGAAATTCTAAAGCAGAATCTTCCTTTTTAAGCAGGTTACAATGCAACATTGTGTTTTAAATTCTTGTTTTATGCATAATCTGGTAACAATAGAAGTGTTAAAATGGATGTACTGTTTTAGATAGTAAATACTGTTTTATGTAGTAGAGTTAGGGAGCTGAGATTGAATTACACATGGCTGCATGAGGATTTGTATTCATATACATATTACTTAAATCCACTGATGTACACTGATTAATACATACATTACACCCTCTCTTCTGTGATATGTAACACTGTCAATATTAGAAACAGAAGATGTTTCATAGGTTTCTTAAATTGGGGGTTAATGGTAGATATTCTTCTAATACATAACTATTCTAAACTGATACAGCAACCAAAAGGCACATACTGTTTGCCTTTACACATTCTTTGAACAAATTTGTCAAAATATACTTTTTGTAAGATAGAAAATAGAATATTTTTGGTGCTAATTGAAATATTTTGATACTTTGTCAAAATGTTGATGTTTTCTTAAGTTTTTAAAAGTTAGATTCCTCAAGGGGATTTTTTTCCTTACTTTCCCAACCAGCTCTAGTGTGAATCAAAAAGCCATATGTGTTTCATGAAGAAGCAGCACCAGATTTGTGATGTTGGGATGCTGATGAGAGGCGTGAATTCTAGAGTTTTGGAGTAGGTCCATCTAGTTCTACACCAGGGTCCTATACCTGCAGTAATTGGAATTCTTCCCTTTCCTAGACATTTGGAGGGCTGGAGCATATTTAAAAGTTAGAGGTTTGAATATAGTCAGGTAAGTATTTGGTAAAGGCCTCAGCTTATCTATTTTTTTTTAAAGTAACACATATTTACCCATTTTTCTTCTTTTGCCTTATAGAACACTTTACAGAATAACAATAGCAATAGCACTTATATACCACTTTACAGTGCTTTACAACCTTTTCTAAGCAGTTTACAGAGTCAGCATATTGCCCCCAACAATCTAGGTCCTCATTTTATCCATCTTGAAAGGATGGAAGGCTGAATCAATCTTGAGTCTGGTGAAATTTGAACTGTCAAATTGCAGGCAGTCAGAAGTCAGTAGAAGTAGCCTGCAGTACTACACTCTAACTAGTGTACCACCATGGCTCAAAAGTTACAGAAACCATCCTTGGATGGATCTATTTGTCAGAAGAAGGTTGTTTATTGATTCCTATGGTTGATCATGGTCTTTCCTTGAGAGTGTATAGGTAGTCATCATTTAGTGACTACAATTGGTTGTTAAGAAAAGTGGTCACTAAGAAAAATTGCAACTGTACTTATGATTTTACTTCAGCTTTTCTTCGCTTTATAGATCTGAGAAAGTCATAAATATGAGGATTTCTCATAGTTACTTTTTCATTCCTGTTGTAACTCTGAACTGTCACTAAACAGGGCAATTGCTAAATGGGGACTACATGTATCTATCCATAAGCCGAATAGACCTATAGATTTAACAAACTGGCCTGTATCTATCCTTTTCACCTTGGTTTACATGTAATTTAGACACATATCTTGCTATCTAAAACCTGGAAAACTGGTGGATTATTGTTCCTAGTAGCGAGTAATTGGGAGGACCACATGAAAAATACCTTAAAGATATTATTCTAGGGAATGAAATGTGGAAGTAGACTGGAAATATTATCACTGGCAAGATTGGAATATGATATAAATTAAAGCTGTCTCGCTACCAGTGGGAATGTCCCTAAAAACCTGCCAAAGGTTTTTGTGAGTTTCCACTTTTAAGAAAGTGTGGTACTTTCTGGGAAGCTTGAATACACAAAGTATGGTGTTCAGTCAAAAGCTAATATGTAAGCCACCTAGAGTTGCCTCTAGGCAAAATGGGCAGCATATAAGTTTAATAAACAAATAAAATAAGTTGATTTTCATTACAGCATGATAGGTATGAACTGTGGCACTGGCCTTTTAAATGAATATTACTGATAATAGGGCTATGCAGGACTTTAGATTTTTGGTGTATAGATAGTCTTGACTGACAGTTACAACTGAGCCCAAAATTTATGTTGCTAAATGGGACATTTATTAAGTGAGACTTAAGCAAGTTTTTGCCCTATTTTATGACCTTTCTTGCCACAGTTGTTAAGTAAATCACTGCAGCTGTTAAATTAGTAACATGGTTGTTTAGTGAATCTGGCTTCCCCATTGACTTTGCTCATCAGAAGGTCACCAAAATATGATCACATGTCCCCAGGACACTGCAACCATCATAAATATACATCAATTGCCAGAGGTGGGAGTCTGAATTTTGATCACATGACCATGGGGATGGTCTTATGTTCATGAGGGTGAATAATGGTCATAAGTCATTTTTTTCAGTGCTGTTGTAACTTTGGTCACGAGATGAGCTGCTGTAAGTCGAGGACTACCTGTCAGATTTCAAGATTCCTTTCCTTTCTCTTACATCTTTTGGCTGCCATAGTAACAGGGGAGAGGGGGAAATAGTTGGGCTTTGTGGGTGTGAGAAATGTGCTGGAGGTTTTAGAGCTGTATAACTTGGGGAAAAAACTTTATTGTTTTTTCCCCAAGTTATTGTATTTATTGTTATTACTTGTGTTCAGGTAATTCCCTATTAGGAGAATGAGTGCACACAGGGAGATGTAGTGAGAGTAATCTTGAATAACACACACACAGCTGTGTGTTGAATAACACACATACAGTTACACTGTATAGTAAAATGTAGGTTTTACTTCCAGTAAACAGTTAAGCAAAGTCCAACAAACAGTTCAAGTCATACATGGTTATAGCAGTCAGTTTTCAGTCCAGGAATAATCCAATAACAAAGTCCAGTATCAAAAACAGTTCAGTAAAAGACTCACATCAAATCCAAGAATAACAATGATCAGTAACAGTCAATAGGGAAATGCAGGAATGGCAACACTCTCAGTAAC
Source organism: Laticauda laticaudata (assembly GCA_004320025.1). Lineage (NCBI taxonomy): Eukaryota > Metazoa > Chordata > Lepidosauria > Squamata > Elapidae > Laticauda > Laticauda laticaudata. The sequence goes on along the minus strand of BHFT01000530.1, from coordinate 31,169 downwards.
AACAGAACAGAACAATCCAGGTTTCTAGCTCCACCTTATGGCCATTTGAGGAACCACACCCAATTACAATTTTAGCATTCCCTTAAAGAGACAGTATTAAAATGTCTATCCTGGTTTATATATTTTCCAACCCAACTGTTAGGTGACTTACATTCCTAACATTCTCCCCTTTGGGTAGGACAATATATACAATCTTACATTCTAAGTCCATAATCCTCACAACAAGCCTTATGCTTTACTGAGCCTTGGGCTTTTGTAAAATGATCTGCAATGTTATTTTCTGACATACAATATTCCAGCTTAATCATCTTACTTTGCACACATTGTCTCACATTTAAATATCTTAAATCTGTGTGTTTTGATCTTGTCTTAACAGCAAGATTGGAAGCCATCTGTATTGCTGATTGGTTGTCTTCATAAACAACAGTAGAATCTATTACATCAATTCCCATGTCAATAGTTGCTTATAACAAATTATTCTGTACATAATAAAGACAAACATTAGAATTCAGCCTCCATTGTTGATAAACTTAAACATTTCTGTCGAATAGACCTCCATCCAATCAACACCTTTTCCAATAATACTACAGCACCCGATGTAGATTTACATGTATTTACATCTGTAGCAAAACTTGCATTGGCATATGCAGTTAGACTTAATTCATTCTTAGGCTCCAAATACAGTGCATAATGCATTGTTTGTTTCAGATATCTTAACACACATTTGTCCTTAGCAGGATACAGTTTCAGTTCATTATAGTTATTTGGAACTGTATTCACTTGGTATACAATACTAGCTTGACAGTGACTTTCAGTTGGCTCAGCATCAAATCTTGCTAATTGCTTAACACTGTATGCTATATCTGGCCTTGACCAATTACTAAGATAAGATAAGCTACCAATCAAGGACTGATTAATACCTTTATCAAAAATAGGACTTGTCTAAACTGTGTCACTGTGACTAAACTCCTGGCTCATTGGTGTCTTACAAAGCTCCATTTTAAAATTCTTTAGTAATTGGTTAATTTTATCTGCCTGTGAGATTTTGTATCCTTCCCCCATGTTTATCTATCTTTAGAATCAAGATATTGTTTGATTTCTCCGTCATTGTGTTTATCTTAAATTTATATTGTACCGAATGGTGTCTAAGAAATTATCTCATAGCTGTCTTGTGCAATTTTGGTGATAAATGCGTATGCATCAGTAAACAATAGTCGAACCAAGTGAAGTCACTCATTACCTTGGATTACGAATCTTAAGACAAGACAGGGATCTAGCCATCGGCCAGCTAACAAAACCTATCACAGTGTATTCCTTCAACTATACATTCGTTCCATGCATATCCTTGATGCTCTGCAAGCCATGAAAGCATACTTGATTCCTAAAGTTCAGTCGAGCGAATCAATATGTCGCAAGTTTAGCATTTGTTTTATTCAGAAGGGTTCTTTAAATGTAGATGAGTGTAGGTTGTAGGGTGCTATTAGGTGCAATAATGTCTCGGTCGTCTCTAACATCCAATGGGTAGAGTCATGATTTTAGTCGAATGTTTTCTCTCTTTACTATAGCTGCCCACCTAATGCTGCGGCTCATAAGTCAGTGCCTTCTAATTAAGCTAGAGTGCAAGACTACCTCGTTTGTAGGTCAGTGTGCGGTGTTTGAGCTGGAAACCTTGTGGGTCTGACATAAACGTGCTGGCTTTATGAGGTGTAACGAGTCCCATCCACGTCTGGGTCCTTTAGGCAGTATATATATGCACATTTGACACTACCGATGCGTGGATAGAAGTTTACCTGTGGAGATAGAAAGTTTCATAATACCGATCCAGTTGTTTTTTAATGATCGCAGTTCGGACTTTTCATTGGCTTCGCCAAGCAGCCTTGATCCTTCAGCAGGATACGTTTCAGTTCAACGCGATAGGGTCTATTTTATTAGTAGTAATCAGTTATTAACGTATTCACTTGGCTACAATACTCCGCCTAATAACTAATCAGGTATTTGTTAATTGACTTGAGGTTTGAACATCTTGGTAATTATAGGGCTTACTGGTAAGATGAGTCTTCTTGTTCACTAGCTCCTGTTCTCTATCCTCTCTGCTGCCTGTTTCGATTACTACTTCTCTCCGTGTGCTGGTTTCTTCCTCGTTTAATGCTATTTCTGTTTACTTATTTAACTTTAGGGACGTACTGTGTGGTGTCAATAATAACGATCATTTGCTGGATCCGTTCAGTTTATTCACCCAGAGAAAGTGTTAACTGGCACTACATAAACCATGAGCTGTGCCTGGATTACCAAAATCTAAATTATCTATGGTTGGCCTCGTGAACCTATGAAAAATAATTCCTTGCTCTATGGTGCCCTTTTCATTCTTACTTTTGAGGGAATATGCACCCATGCTGGAGAGCTCGCAAATGTAACGTAGATAACTTATAATTTGGTTTTCTGCATGGTCCAACATATGAATGTGCTAATTGCATCCATTGTTGTGTTCACCCACATTGTTTAAGAAAATGGTTGTCTGACAGCATTATGGCTTCAGCCCACAGAGTGTGTTCGGCATACAAACACGTGAATCAGATAACATAGTGTCGAGCATAGCTTGTACATTGTGCCTTCTTTGTTCTGATCAAATGAGTTTATCGTTGTGGGCTAGAGAACGTTTATCGCTTCGATACAGCCAATTCAGCATAGTTGTGAACTTCTTGTATAATTAAACTCAGGTCCGTTTATCAGTAACTAAAGTATATTGACTTTACTCCTATTTTTCATCTCAGCAGCTGGGCAGTTAATAGGAAGAGTGCTGAGAACGTTTCTTTGTCTGTTGTTTACATAAGCATAGGCAGAGAAACGTATTGTTAGTAATGGGTCCATATACTGCAAGATATAGGAGCAGGCATCATCGCCGTAAACTTGGGTTTCTGTACTGACAATTTATGTCAGCAAACACACGACCTCTAAAGGTTCTTGTGGTCTTGAAACATCATTAAGCTGTTGTGCTGGAGGAAACTTACTCTTTCTGGGACTACAAGCGATTTACAATTTAAATACTTGCTACAGGGTTTCAATTTTACTCCTTCTGACATTCAACAATTTGTTTTGAGCATTTGAAATTAATGAGCCCAGATGTTCTATGTAGTAAATGTATCCATTCGTCATTGTGGCTTACCATTGTTATAAACTGAGTTAGCCGTCGGCAACTGGTCATCATGTATCACATATAAATCATTCTCTAAAGTAGCAGTAACACTTTTACCCTCTTTCCTCTATTATACGTTAACTCCCTAAAGGTATTTACATAACCAATATTAGCTAAAGCTCTTACTGACAACAATTAAATTTCAGTTTAGGTACATATAACATAGTTAAATGCTCATTGTATACAGAACATATGCGAGATCATGATACCTCACCCTGATGCTTTAATCTTCCATCCATTTGCCAATGACAAATGTTGCTTACTCATGGACATCGTTTACAAACCTCTTTATTTTTGTAATGCACTGTGATGCTCCACTACAAACTACCACAAATCATGGTTTACAGTTGAGTTGCTAGACATAGCTAAACTTAAGCGATCTTCTTTAGCCTTCTGGTGATTACCAGTATCTGTCAGTTTTCCCCTTCTTACAGAATGCTAGCTATATGTCCTCTCTAGCCCACAAGAAAAACATTTCTTAACAGTATGGCAGTTGAAGACAATATCCTCTTCTTGTGGTTTGTTCCTCCTCAGTTGGGTCCCTATCCAGTCATCTTCTCGCTTCTTCTAACAACCTTCTGATAATGTCAGTCAACATCAGTTTATCTCTGGGGCAGGACTTCCAGTGAAGATACGTAATCAGCATAACTTTCATCCAATGAGGAAGAATGATGTCATACTTGATGCAGCTCTGAAAATATCAAGTTCCTTTTTCATGTAGCTCTTGAAAAGTTCTTTTTTGAACTGTAAATGAGCTAACAGTATCTCCACCTTTCAGAAAGATGTGGCTCTAAACAGTTTACGTGATGTAAGATGTATGTGTGCACCTACACTGTCATGAACATTAAACCCTCTTCAAAATCTACCAACACTAGCAGCAGACTCTTCTCCATAAATATGGACTCAGCTGCTGGTCACTCAGTGTTAGTCCAATTATACAAAGAGCTCATTCATTGTTCACATTAAAAGTCAGCAAGCTTCTTGCATCGTCCTCATCATGCTGGATCCCAAGCATTTACATGTGGTGGATCCTGAACTGCATTCCATAACCTCTCTCTATGCAGAAGTAGACTGTACTTCATAAACCAGGAAATATAGTTTGTTCCATCCAACCGGGTTATCAGTGATTAGATGTGTTGAAGTGTCTTGTGCCATCTTTAACCAGGACAGTAAACCCACAATTAAACAGTAAACAGCTATCTGTATATGTACTGATTCACACTAACTCTCAGTTATCTGAGCCTGGTATGGTGTGGCCCATAACCAATGTTGATGAATTCCCCGTTAGGGAGAATGAGTGCACACAGGAGACGTATTGAGGAAAAATGTTGAAAACACACACACAAGCCACACTGTATGGTAAAATGTAGATTTTACTTCAGTAAACGGTTAAGCACAAAGTCCAACAAAGATCAAGTTTGGTAATATAGCAGTCACGTTTTCAGTCCAGGGATAATCCAATAACAAAGTCCAGGTATCAAAAACAGTTCAGTAAAAGACTCACATCAAATCCAAGAATAACAATGATCAGTAACAGTCAATAGGGAAATGCAGAAACGGCAACACTCTCAGCAACAACAGAACAGAACAATCCAGATTTCTAGCTCCATCTTATGGTTGTTTGAGGAACCACACCCAATTACAATGTTAGCATTCCCTTAAAGAGACAGTATTAAAATATCTGTCTTGGTTTACATATTTTCCAACCCAACTGTTAGGTGATTTACATTCCTAACAACTTGCTTGCTTACTGCGTAACTGCAGGTCTTTATCCAAATAGACCAAGCTCAACGGCCAGATGTCTTCATCACTACCTGAAGATGGCCCACATGACATTTTCCACATCTTTGATTGGATGGACAGTTTGAACTATTGTGGGTAGGAACATTGCCATCACTTTGTATATGTGTTTTTTTCCCGTAATTCCTCAGATCTAGAATTACTTTGATGCTACCACTTGAATTCCAGTAAAATTTCTTTTCTCTATATTAATGGAGTTTAAGAGTGCCTTTCTTGGATTTTGAATGGAGCACCACCTGACACTACCTGTACAAAGGGGAAGTCATGGATCAACTGACTTTAACTCATGAAGGTAGCTGCATCATTTCCTAGCTGCACCTGCATCTCAAGAAAAGAATGCAGCTGCTTTCAGGAAGAATAGTGACAGGTGCTTTATGTTCCAGATCAACATTTCTCCTCAAAATCCAAAGCATGGCATAGTTGTATGTGGTAACCCGAGGCAGAGAATGCAGGAAATTACTTTGTCTTCTTATGTCTAATATCAATAAATTTAATTCTTGAGGTTCACAATTGGAGACTAATGAAGAAATGGATAAGTTGGCTTTGGAAGCCTTCATGCTCAGAAACTATAGAATTTCAAAGCTTTCTAACCATCTTGCAGTATCCAAACATTATTTCCTCTTTTTGGGGGGTAATGAATAAAATACTTAGATCGACCCATCAAACTAGTTACCATTCTCTCTCCTCACCCCGCTTTTCCCTGCATTTCCCCTAAAAATATAAGCTCCTGTTTTGTATGTGTTGCAGTTCCACAACATATCCAGAATTTAGTTTGAAGGTGTGAGGAAAATGTAAGTGCTGCTGTACTTGCTGTACAAATGTCATTTTTGATGCACTTTGTCAGCATTTACTGGTCCTTGGTTTCCCTTGGGATGCCTTGGTGATTTATATTTTTTGGGAACAGCCTGTGATATAGCATGTAGTGTTCCATCTTCTTGTTCTTTCATAAACAACGAAAGAGGAAAGAGTAAGCTTGCATTTTTTTTTCTTACTTAGATTTAAAATCTCTCCCACGCACTTTATCATCTATATCTATATCTGTATCTGGGGTGGAGGGAAGGAAAATGAATTATTGAACAGTCCTGGTAGAATACAGTTTTTTTCTTTTTGGCATTAGTGGCAAATGTTGTGCATGGGTGACTGGGTATCTAATTAGAACCTCTTTCTCTCTTACCTTTACAAACTGGAAACTTGAGACCAAAACTTTTGGTTAATAATTGTGGTAAGTTCACAGAAATTCACTGCTAGATGATGATAAGGTATAACCAAAAAAGATTCCCCAAGGACCCGAACATGTGCATATTGGATTATTAATTTCCATAAGGATTTAATGTGGCAGAAAATAGTTGGAGAGTGTGACTTCTTCTAGCTGACTTAGAAGAGGGTCTGCTTGAACAAGCTTCACCAACATTGTAGCTTTGCCTTCCAGAGAGGCTATGAAATTGTTGATATCATTTTGTAAATCAGGATAAACTGGACTGGGGTTCTGAGTGCTCTTTGCAAACATGCAACATTATCATATCTGAGATAAGGACAGTATTAATGCTTGAAACAAAATGCCTGTTCTTATCTTATTATCTATATCAGGGGTGACAAACTCAATTTCATTGAAGGCTGCATTAGGGTTGTGTTTGACCTTAGCATGTGTGTGTGTGGCCAGGATGGGCATGACCAGCTCAACGTCACTCCTGTTGGAGGAATCTGTGGTGGCCCATGTGCTTTACCAATGAAAACAAGCTCCCGAACTCCATTTTCACTGGCAGAGGGTTGCAGGAGGTCCTAGCAACCAAAAACGAAGCTTGGGAGCCCATTTTCTCTGGCAGAAGCACTGCGGGCTGGTCTTGCTGTTTCCATGGCCCAGATCTAAGTACCCTGTGGGCTGGATCCAGCCTTGAGTTTGACACCCCTGATACAGATGAAGTACAGGAGGAGAGATCCAATAACAAAAAGGAGACCCCAGTCCTTTCTTTTTCTCCCAAATTGCTTCTTCCTCAGTCCCCAGCCTCTTTCTCTTCCATCGTTCCAAAAGGTTTGTATAGAAACTTATATCAGCCTATTCTCTAAATCAGGTGGAGATTGAACTAATTTTTTGAGTCTTGTCCATCCAAGACCTGAACAACAGCATTACTGCGGAGTTTTTCTATAACAATGTTGTTGTTGTTTCTCCCTTTGATCTCTGTAATAGTCTCCTTCTCTGACCAATTGTCTTGCTTTGAGGCAGCTGCTCAGAGATTTATATATTTATTTCCAATAAATGATAAGGAGTTGCCACAAAATGGTCTGTATGAAGAGACTCCTTAATCTTGCCTAATGGGATAAACTTGTTCCTTATTGTCAGTCCTGCTTTGCTATACATTTTTAGACAAAGGTCTATGTTGGGACAGGTGGGAAGCTATCTCATTAGTTCATGGTCGGAGATGTGAAAATCGGCAGCTGTGGAACCAGGATCTTCACTGTTAAATTTCTTTGCTTCAGAAACTTTTTTTCCTGAACCAACAGGAAACTCACCTCAAAGTAGTAAATAAATCCTAAAATGAACAAAATCTGCCAATGTTCTTGACATAATAAGGAAGAAAACTTGAAAGACTTTTTCCTCTTTAACTGAAATGTTTTCCTCTGTTATGTACTGTTATGTACTGATTGATGTTGTGTCTCACTGAGTTCAAGAGAGTCCTGCTGGATCAGGCCAGTTGTTCATTCCGTCTAGAACCCAATTCTCAGCAATTGTTCATTCTGCCACCAACATATCCAAATCACATCAATTTATAAGAAACAACTTAATATCACTGAAAATTAAGCAGTTGAAATACCACCAAGTTAATGAATTATTTAATTAGTGAGCAGCAGTCCATGAGAAATAATCTTAAACCAAGTACTGTATGTTCAAATTGCACATGACAGTTGCCTAAGCTCTCTTGGACATCTGTAAGCAGAGCCCATAGATGTCTGTCCCTTCCTTTTATCTGTAATACAGGATGTTCATGAACAGATGGCTTCCAAATGTGGTGGTTCTATATTGATAGTTTGATTGTTGATCATTATGGCTGCCTCTTTTGCTAAGCCACACCTTTGTCCAATTTGGTTTGTGCATAAGCACACCAATGTGCCTACCGTCCCTGTCTATTGTTTCTTTTTATTTTATACACACACACACACACACAAACACACACACACACAACGTCATTGCAGTTGTGCAGAATCTCATCTGCCATCATCAGGCTTCTGCATTGAGTCCGTATGTGGGTCAGACTATCACAGCCATTAGTTTTAAATTTGAGGCTAGCCTATTTCTGTCCCAGGATGGTATTTTCTTCATCTTGATTGGTTGGGAGTCTTGGTCTGTGTTTACTGGTCTTGGAGTTTGTTTGATTGGTGTTTCTGGTTTCTTCTGTCTGTTTTGGTGGCTTTGATTGGCTGGCAACACTATGTTCCTGTATTGGAGGATTTCAGTGCAGCTTGGTTGAGTAAAAGGACGGCTATCATCTATTAGGAAGCTAGGTTTCATCTGGGTGCCTGGTTGGGGTGTGTTTGAGCTGGAGGTATCACGGGAGTCTGTTTGTGCCCAGGTGTTTGCCTGGCTTGTGGTGTGGAATTTTTTTGTTTGTGAGTGCAGGCTTCCAAATGATTGACAACTCTGGTGGAATCATCTCTTCTATTCATGCTTTCAGGTCTTTTTTCAATCTCTATGGCTTCTCTGATGATTCTGTGGCTGGGGTTTTCTATATTGGCTAGGGTTTTGGTGCCATTGAAGTTGATGTTATGACCTGTGGCTTTCATGTGTTGGACTAGTGAGGAGGTGGTTCCAGCTTTTTTACTGAATTTTTGTGTTCATCCAGGTGGGTACTTATCTTCTATTCTTCTACTCGAAGCCAAGCTGCACTAAAAGCCTCCAGTACAGGAATACAGTGTTGCCAGCCAGTCCAAAGCCAAAAACAGACAGAGAAACCAGAAACACCAATCAAACAAACCCCAAGAACAATAAACACAGACCAAACGCCCAACCAATCAGGATGAAAAAAACCACCTGGGACAACAGTAGGCTAACCTCAAATTTAAAACTAATGGCTGTGATAGCCTGACTCACATACGGACTCAATGCAGAAGCCTGATGATGGCAGATGAGATTCTGCTGAAACGTTGCTAACATACTTAAAAGCACTACAATTGATGTGGGATAATACCCGAAGGAAGCTGAACAGCATTCATGTAAGTACCCCGCAAAAACTTAAACATATATATTATATATATATATATATTATATAAATATAATATATATATAATATATATATATATGTACTACAGATAAAATCAGTAAGATACTACACAGGCATCACATCAAGACTGCCTCAAAACAGACAAAAAAATAGCAAGCCATCCTGAGGAACCCCAAAGACAAAATTGACCTGGAAAACCAAGGCATATACGAAATTCCCTGTACATCATGCCCGGCCACATACATTGGACAGACCAATAGAAGAATAAGTACCCGCCTAGATGAACACAAAAATGCAGTAAAAAAGCTGAAACACACCTCCTCACTAGTCCAACACATGAAAACCACAGGTCACAAACATCAACTTCAATGGCACTAAAACCCTAGCCACCATAGAAAACCCCACCACAGAATCATCAGAGAAGCCATAGAGATTGAAAAAAGACCTGACAGCATGAAATAGAGGATGATTCCAGCAGACTGTCAATCATTTGGAGCCTGCACTCTCAAATAGAAAGATTCCACACCACAGGCCAGGCAAACACCTGAGCACAGACAGACTCCCTCTGATGCCTCCAGATCAAACACCCCCCCACCAGCGCACCCAGGTGAAACCCAGCTTGCTGATGAAATAGCAGCCGTCCTTTCACACAGAGCCAAGCTGCATTGAAAGCCTCCAACACAAGAACAGAGTGTTGCCAGCCAATCAAAGCCACAAAACAGACAGAAGAAACCAGAAACACCAAATGATCAAACTCCAAGTCCAATGAACACAGACCAGGTTAATAGCCAATCAAAATAGACCAGCCTCAAATTTGAAACAGAGGAACTGTGAGACACACTTCCATGCAGAAGCCTGATGATGGCAGATGAGATTCTGCTGAAACGTTGCTACAACTTAACAGAACTACAATGAGCTACAACTTAACAGAACTACAATGACGTGGGATAATACCCGAAGGAAGCTAAACAGCACAAATGTAAGTACCCGCGAGAGCTTAAAAAAACACATATATATATATATATATATAATATATAATATATAATATGTATATATATATATATATATATATTAATATATATTTCTATTTCATGTATTCATAACTATGTTTATTCTTATACCCAGAAGTGAATTCAAATAATTTAAGCCGATTCTCTGCCCTAATGATTTCTTCCAACAACCAGTTCACCAAAACTGATCAAGAAACTTTAACAAGTGGTGCGAACTGGCTGAATCCCACCACTCCTTATACCTATTATCTTGTAAGCAATTGACAAATCAAATAAATAAAATAAATGAATAAAATAAAAATAAGAGGATACCTTTTTCTAAGTCAGCCTGATTTTAATATGTTGGCAAAACAAATGAGAAATGAGCAAACAAAATTTGATGATCTTCTATATCAGGGATTGACTGCATCTTCATCCTGAAAGGGATTTGAATATTTTTAGCATATTCAGTCTTAAGCTTCTGATAAAACTAAATAGAGAACAGACTAATTTGTTATTTCTTTTTCCTCTGTACTAAACAATCCATTTTTTCTATCTCCACCAGAAGTTAAGCCAGAAAATATTTATGTGCCATATGAATGACACCCCCTTGTTTCATAGAGGGGGTCTTCTCTGGTTTGATGTTCTGCAGTTGTCTCATCTGCTGAGAGATTAAATTCTAAAAAAAATATATGATTTTGACTTTACTCTTCATTTCCTATAGATGTACATACAGTTTCTCCAAACAACATATTTTCTCCCCAAGTGTAATGAAGAAAATTTGTAAGTAATCCTATGATAAAGTTTGAAATTATAATACTAGGCCTTGTAGCATAACAAAGAGTGACAAGAATATCTTAGAGACCACTTCCTTCCATATGTATTCCTGTTCATGGAATAAGATCATCTGGCAAAATGCTGTTTGGGATGCTGCCACCATCTGTGCTATTCTTTCTCTGAAATTGTACTTTTTCTCCAATGGCACCAAGAACAGGGAAATCTGCCAAATTCATGTCAACAGAATTCTTGGGCAATTAATAATGTACAAACAAAAACCTGTTCTATTAGACCTTTTGAAATCAAGGAATTCATCCTTTATATAAACAAATGAATGTTAGGGGGTTTGTTTCTTCCTTTGTTTTTCCTCCAGGTTCCTTTGTTATTTGTTAGTCTTAAGAGTGAATAGAATATTTTTGTTTACTGAAAATAAGAGACACTGTTACTATTTCAGTTTATTAAACTGCCAGCAAGATTGCCTGCAACACTTCGGGTATGATTTACAATTCTGACCCTGCCTTTTTCCAGCACAAGTTTGCCTTTAGGTTTTACACTGATACAGAAATTAGGATATGAGCAATTCTAGGAGGAGTTATTTTCTTATTGTTGAAGGGGTTGGGTAGGATTAATTTTGGGAAAAAATTACTAAGGATGGTAGATCGGATTCTTCAAATAGTTGAAAGATAGAAGCCATTAGCCAGATAAATGATGCCCTCTTCCTTGCTGAATGTGGCTATGCTTTAATCTGAGTTCTTGCACTGAACAGAAAGTTTGATTTGGTAGTTAAAATGGCCTTTTCCAACTCTGTGATTCTTTTCTCTCCAGAACATCAACATGCATCCAGTTAATGTAGTAGGAGTGTGTTCTCTATCCCTTTTTTTTAAAAAAATGTTGCATTTATTCCACTTGGTTTATTGGCTTTTGTCTTTTTTCCTTTAAAATTTGATTTGACCCTCTTTTTTGTCCCTTCTGGGATCGTCATCACCTTGCGTGAGAGCCCTTGTTAACGACAGTTGTCTCAGATGGCAAGCACTAGGTACTGACGGGTGAACTGAGTTTGCTGAAAAACTCCAGCCTTGTTGGACCCCACTTCCATCTAAACCAGCAGAGCAGAGAAATTGCCTGTTACTTTGCGTCAATTTTTCATGCACTCTTAAAGTGCTTTGTATTGACACGCTGTCAGAAATGGATTGTCACATTAACCCTCTGAGCGAGGCATGGGTTCTTGAGCATGTGTGATTGCACTGATGTCCTCCCAGTCATAGGCTTAGAAGACGGGGGCTTTTTCTATATCTGCTCTCCCTTCTTATATCTCTAATTCTGACTATATCTTTATTAGCTCTTTAGTGGCAATATTTATATAAGCCAAGTTTCCTTTGAGCTGAGCTCAGTTCCTGGTGACTTAATGGAGAAATCTGTGAAGTTTCCTGTAGCACGTAAGTGCTTTGCTTTTGCCTTTTCAAATTCCTACTCTCATTTACAGCCTAATTTACAGATGGTCTCCCTTCCAAATGTTAACAGATCTAATTCTGCTTAGCTTTTGAAGATCAGCCGGCTATCTGATACAATATTCATTGAAATATATTTACTGTACAATATTTATTCATGTTTTTATTTATTTTTATTAACTGAGGGGTTGTAGGAATATGCTTTGGATACAAGTCTCCAGCCCACTCTCTTGTTTCTTTAGTGAAAGATATCTGGTAGAAAATGGCAGGAAAAACTTCATAAAATCTTGGAAAATCTCTGCCAGTTGTCGTAGATCAGAGCTGCTAACCTGATCTATTGTAAGGCAGCATCCAGTCTGTTGGTTCAAATCAAAACTTTCCTACCATGTGCCAGGAACTGTGTGCATTGGCCTGTTGAACTGATCTGCCCCCATCAACTCATATTCATCTGGCTAAGAGAGAGAAGCAGAATCCAGGATCCATTCATGAAGTGATATCCCATGATAATGTTTTTTTCTCTGATATAAAACTTGGAACTCTTTTCAGTTCTGCTTCAAATACCAAATGATGTTATGTAGAAATGATGAGGAATAAGAATTGTTAAAGATGCTGAGCTGGTCAGCTGAAAAGCTGACAGTCTGGGTTTTAGACCCAAGCGCTGTGCAACAGAGTGAACTCCCATTCCTTGCCCCAGCTCCTGATCACCTAGCAGTCTGAAAACATGCAAATGTGAGTAGATTAATAGGTACCACTTTGGTGGGAATTCTTTCTGATGATACAACTCTGGTTAAAGGACCAGCTTCTCAATGTGAGCATGCAGGAGAGCAGTGCTGAACAAATTCTGGAAATAGAGCTTGTTTTGTGCCTATCGGCTTGTTTTGTGAACTGAGATGTATCTTTTTTTGCAACTCATTGCTTCATTTTCTATCCTTCTTGTCCCTTTTTCTTTACGGTCCATTATTTTCCCCTTTCCTCACCCGCCCCACCCCCATTTCATGAAGGCTTACAGATTTGGTTGGCAGCCAGGTACTGTGTTTCTTGACCTCTTCTTATCTCTCTGGTCATGTTCTCATCTCAAGAAGTAAAGGAAGAGGGGCTTTTTGGTGCAGGAGAGAGAAGAAAAGAAGAAACTTATTGGAATGGGGTGAAGGGTCAGACAAACTACAAAATTGCTACCAAGAACCGAAAGGTAGGAAATAAAAATCAAATGCAGATCGTATCATTCGCTGTTTGCCAAGAGAACCTTAAGAGAAACAGGCAACTAATTGCACTTTATTAGGATCTATAAACCAAGGTTGATATTATATTGGAGTGTCTGTTCCCTATATCTGCAGAGGTTAAGACATGCATATTTTCTTCTCTGTGTGAGGGTGTGAAGTTGGAAAAGCAGCTGCAGCCAGGCAGTAGAAATGCTCCAGACTCCCTCCCTGTCCACTTCTCTCATGCCTTCATACATTCACATTACCCACAAGCATCTAATCTGCTGTTGTTACAGGGATAATGAAGCCACACCTGGAGTTTTCAAAGATGTCCAGAGGTATCCTCACCACACCCAAGCCCTTAGCTTACAAGCAGAAGTGCTAACACAGAACTGGGAGGAGGTATAGGAGGAAAGGAGCAAATAGAACACAGACAGGACAACTGAGGTGATACCTGGAGATTGGCTGCTATTACAAGGAGGTAAGAGGACTAGGTCAATCCACAGCCAGCACCACAAACTCTGGTGAACAACAGGGTGGGAGTCTTGCCTCAAGCTTGGACCTTTCACAGAAGAAACTCATTCAAGAAATGTCTGGTCTGTGAACCGTTCTAGATACTTTTTGGAATTTTAATTCTACCTGTTAAGTATGTTAAGTGGGGGAAAATATTTACTGCACCCCTGGGTTCCCCTTGCAAGGCAACATTTCCTGCAAATTGTTTAATTCATCATAATTAAAGACAGGCAAAGAGAGTTGCTGTTCCTTTCCAATCTCTTTTCACCAAATCTCTCTCATACTTCCCCTCTGACCCCTCTCCAGCCTATGAAATTGATGAATGCCTCTTAAGGTCTTGTGCCTCATCCTATATAGTGCAAGAATTTTGGGGGAAAGACAAAGTTTTTATTCCATTTTATAGACTGAGACCTTTTTTTTTTTGAAGTCAGCATTAAAAAGACTGAAGGACTGAATATTAACAGCAACTTACAAAGCCTAGAAGGATGGAGTTAACTTAAAGTAATAGTCTGGTGCAGTGGTGGAATTCAAATTTTTTTACTATCAGTTTTGTGGGCGTGGCTTGGTGGGCATGGCAGGGGAAGGATACTGTAAAATCTCCAGTCAGAGGTGGGATTTGCTGGNGGGCGTGGCTTGGTGGGCATGGCAGGGGAAGGATACTGTAAAATCTCCAGTCAGAGGTGGGATTTGCTGGTTCTCCGAACTACTCAAAATTTCTGCCACCAGTTCTCCAGAACTGGTTGGAACCAGTATACCTACTCTGGTCTGGTGTTGGGGAAGCTGTGTGCTGCAATAAAACATTTATGTACACATTTGCTATGCTGTAGCTTGGGTCTAGTCCTTGGAAAGTAAAGAACTCTCATTCCAATAAAGGAGAAATACTTGTAGCTCAAGGTTGAAATGAGGAGTCCTTTGTGTTCTCTGAGCTTGGTTGTTTTCTTTCAGACATTTCATTACTCAAACTAGGTAACATCTTGAGTATTCCTCAATCCTCATACCATGGGATGTGAGATGTAAGGAACCTCTGCACCAGTGGTAGGATTCAATTTTTTTTGCTACTGGTTTTGTGAGTATGGATTGGTGGGCGTGGCAGGGAAAGGATATTGTAAAATCTCCAGTCATAGGTGTATCTGCCAGTTCTCCAAACAACTCTAAATTTCCGCTACTGGTTTTCCAGAACTGGTCAGAACCTGCTGAATACCACCTCTGCTCTGCATCAGACAGGGACTATACTCAATGATCTCCATGGTATTTTCCATTCTTTGCCTTGTTTCTTCCTTGCTACTAATTAAACAATACTTTCTCTCTTCCAATTAAAACTAAAACTGACATTTGTTTTAACAAAGTTTTGCTTGTTTTGACAATGATCAGAACAAGATCTGCAAAGAGTTTAATGCAAGGAGATGAAATACATACAATAACTCAACTTCCAAACTGCCTCAGATTTCACCCACCAAAACAAAAATGATTTGACAAGACAAAAATAGAAAGCAAAGTGCCATATCCAGTTCAGAATGGGGCATTAGCCGGCATGAATAAATTCAAGTTTACAAAACTTGAAATAGATGTAAGGGAAAATATATGCATTACAGTAACAAAGTCTGTCAATTCACAGGTGGCACAAGCTGCAGTATACTAATTTCCTTGTTTTTGGCTATTAACCACCCTCCAAAAATCCACACCTCCATTATTGTTCTTGGGACAAGTTTCCCCTTGTATAAAAACAGATTTCCAGCTTACTCTTGGAATAAAAAAAAGTGCAACATGGATAAGTGGCAAAAAAGTGCAACATGCAACAGTTGGCCATGGATATCTGAATGGTGATAAATCAAAGCACAGTGACATTACATTAGCACATCTGAGACCTTTTTTGGCTAGTAAGATACAGTATCTGCACTGCCTGTGCAGGAGGACAGAATTACAAACTAGGTTGCTTTGAGAGAATAAAGTTATTTACAGCCATAGCTTAACTGTGTTTATTCAGAAATTAACACCCACTATGCCAGTATGCCTTTTCCGGGTCATTGTACAGAAACTTTAAATCTTTACAAGGTTGTAGTTCAGAGCAGCCTGAGCCAGGAACTTGCTTCATATGGCACCATAGATAGCAGGGTCCATTTGTTTGGTAAAGTGTGATCAGCAACAGAGGCCAAGGAAGATGGGTCTGGTTGCTCCTGCTATCCTCTAAAACAGTTTAAAACAGACAGATTCTCCTTCTGGGCTTTTCGTGTGGTGATGGATTATTCCTGAATCCATACAACTTTAAAATGTTACTGGGTTGATCCTTGTCGCCTCAATTATTTTACAAGTCACCCCCTCAAAGGT
The DNA here is from genome assembly GCA_004320025.1 of Laticauda laticaudata. NCBI lineage: Eukaryota > Metazoa > Chordata > Lepidosauria > Squamata > Elapidae > Laticauda > Laticauda laticaudata. The sequence goes on along the minus strand of BHFT01000530.1, from coordinate 14,711 downwards.
AATGGAATGTTTCCTGATATCTAACAGTCATAATTCTCACACGAAAAAGGGAAAGTGCAGCTGCTGTGATAAAAATAAAAATGAATCTCATTGTAATGAGATTTGGGCTTCCTGATAAAACCATTTTTGATAAATGGTATTAATTTTCTGTGAGCTGTATTTATGTAACATATCCTAGTTCTGCTTACTATTCTTTCTTAAGGATACTACTAGCATTTTTAAGCAGGATCTTCAGACCTTCTTAATGCTAGAGATGGAACTATATTAGGAAGCTTTTTTAATCACATGTGGCAGTGGTAGATTTTTGTTTTCGTGGGGTAGGGAAACTGTAGCTTTCAGGGCCCTGGGTTTTTAGAATGACTTTTCTGGAACAATTTTATTTGTTATCTTCTGCAGACTGAAGTACACAAGTTTGGCACCTGTTAGTGTTCCTAATTTCCCACAACATACATTCAAACATCCAGCACTCTTTCCCTCCCCAACCCCCCCCCCCATGGCAGTTGCTAGTGAGCTTCAAAGAAAGTGAAGATAGGCAGTTGACATGAATAGAGAGACTCAAATTAAGGCATATAAAGCTGAGAAATCTTCTCATATGTCTTCTACTTTCCTTTCTTGAAGCTGGTTCCCTGAATTTGTGAATGGGTGCTAAGATATTTAGACCAGAATGACCAGGAGAGAAGATTACTGTTGAATCAGAGCCAAAGTCTTCTTACTCACTCACTCACTCACTCACTCACTCACTCACTCACTCACTCTATTTAATCTATTAATTTATTTATTGGATTATACCCAGAGACACAGAGAGAAATCCATTCATGAAAACACATGCAATGATCATCTATAAAAATTAACTTCCTTATCTACTTATTGTTCATTTTTATACTGTAGATGATTATTGCATGTGTTTTGATGGATAGATTGTAAAGCAACCAAATCTCTCTTGCTCTCTCTTTTGCTATGGGTTATAATCCAATGCAATCAATCAAATATACAAAATCCAATAAATAAAATCAACAGCAAACTCAGTAACTAGCCAAGCCTCTTCAGTCAGGGTTTGAAGGCAGGAACTCTTACCAAGCATCTGACCTTCAAAGGCAGAGAATCAGAGAATAGAGATGGCATAGAGATTCAGATCAGAAGTCACTCTTTTCATGGGTAGCATTCTACATAAAACTAAACTCTAAGCTGCTAGGTTCTTTTAATGTGTGACTTCCCCAATAATGTATTTCTGCTGCCTGTTATGAGAAAGCTTTTAGGAAATGCTTTTGAAAAGCAAAAGGTGATTGCCACATTGACTATTTGACATATTCCTGTTTTGTCTGTCTTTTCTAATTTCTATGTTCAGATGCTTTTCCTTTCAGATGGTTCTTTTTCTCTCCTCCTTGCACATTCATCCTAATTCTTTTAAAACGTGATGTGTTGTGACTGGACTTGATTGACAGTGCTTCTTGCCTGCCATACTGTTTAGCTGTGCAGCCAAGGATCTGCATTAGAAAGCAACACTGAATTCTGAAGAGCCATGTGAAAGATTCTTAGAGGGTAAAAGAGAGAATCAAAACAGTAAAGCTACTGCTCTGTCAAGAAGCATTGCATGTCACCTGGTGTCACTTAGAGGGTTCAGTGAAGATAAGTTGCAGCATGAAATGGAAAGTCTGCAATGTGTCACCCTTGATGATGTCAGAAATCTGCTCTTAAAAGCATGTGTATAGCATGTGTATATGTACGCTATGGGTAGATATATGCTTTCTTTTGAGACCAGGCAACAGAATTTCATTTTTAGTATGTGTCAGTGTGCTCATAGTAAAAAATGACAATAAAGGTTATCTCATCTCATCTCACCTCATCATCTCATCATTGCAATAATCTCTCCTCTCCTCTTGCCTCCCCTCCCCTCCTCCTCCCTTCCCCTCCCCTCCCCTCTCCTCTCATCCCATCCCACCCCACCCCACCCCACCCCACCCTACCCTACCCTACCCTCTTATCTTAGGAACCATAGATTGATCTTTAGTGTTCACTCTAACTCTAACACATTTCACTCTAGGTAAAATGTCCAATTTCTGGTCCGTTAAACAGTTTCAACCATTCACCTTGATGAATATGGTAACAGTGAGATAAGTATTCTGAAAGTGTGGTAACAGTGAGATATCTTTCTTGGTCAGTGATGTTTTATGCTAACAATCACAGTGGAATTTCTGAAGTAAACTGGTACTAAACATGCTTGCAAAACCAGTGATAATGTAAATGCATGGACCATCTTGAAATATATTTGAAAGCTGTAGCTATCATAACTATCTTGCTTGCATCTTTGGTGTAGATATTACAGGCACAGTAGAAGAATTTGAATCCTTGCCTTCTAATTTTCATTATGAGAATCTAAATTATTGCATCAGTTTACAATGCAACATGGGTCAAATTCTTAATGTTTCACCATATCAACCTATAGGCAGTAAGATATAGAGGTGCACATGGCAGTGCCTTCTGGCTTATAAAAATCAATAATTTTTTCAGTTCTTGTTTTCTTTACTTTCTTTACTCTGTATGTGTGCATTATGTAGAAGGGAAAATGTTCTTATTATCTAGGAAAAAATAATTTGTTTTCAGGTCTGTAGGCAGCTGAGTATTTCAACATCAAAGGTAGCAAGTAATCTAAGTTGGTTTATCTGGATAGCTGTCTCTGTTGTGTTTATGTTACTGATGTTTGCTACCCTTGAATAAAGTTCACACCTATAAAATCCTGTCTGTTGGTTCCTTGTGGGACCCCAGGTGTTTCCTGGAAAACTCGAAAGACAAAACAATAATCCTGTCCAGATGGCATCATCATTCATTTCTTTGCTTGTGTCATATTTCCTATTCGTTTTTGTGTTTGGCAGGTTCCCCAAATTGCTTTGAGGATGGCTTCATTTTTTTCATTCAGTTTTTTTTCTCTTTCCCTTCATTTCCTGAAGCAGGAAGAAAATGAAATATTGGACATTCCAAGGTCATCTTATGTCCTTTGTGTGAAATGATGAGCTCTTTCATGCCTATTCCTGATTGAGGAGATCATATTTGGAAAGTGAACCAATAACTTATCCTGGACACTGGCCCAGCTTAATTTCTTTTTCCATTTTTATAGCCAGGTTGAGATTTTGTCTGCTCTCAGTCTAGATGAATCAAAAGAGTTTGTCAGAAGGCAAATATTCTCCTGGACAAGAATGAAAAGCAAGTACTAAGTCTAGAACATCTAAGATACATTGTACTAAAAAAGGTTCCCTTCACACATATGTGCTAGTTGTTTCTGGCTCTTGGGGCAGGGCTCATCTCCATTACAAAGCCGAAGAGCCAGCGCTATCCAAAGATATCTTTGTGGTCATGTGGCTGGCATGACTAAATGCCAAAGGCGCATGGAATGCTGTTACCTTCCCACCAAAGTGAGAATTTTTCTTCTTGCATTTTTACATGCTTTTGAAATGCTACATTGGCAGAAGCTGGGATAAGTAACAGGAACTCACTCCATTATGCGGTGCTAGGGATTTGAACTGCCGAACTGCCGACCTTTCTGATTGACAAGCTCAGTGTCTTAGCCACTGAGCCACCACATCCCTATGATTGTATCTTACAAAAGCAATATAATCATATAATTAGTCCTGAGGTTACAACAGCAGTTGGGGCTAGAATTCCCTTTTTTTAAACATGTTTATTTTTTATAAATAAACTACAAAAAAAAGATAAACTACAAACAAAGAAAAAATAAAAAAAATTAACAAACATCCAACACTAACAATAAAAAGGAAAAAAGTGTAAACTCCCCCTGCCCACAAATATCAAATACATTTATATTAAACATAAGAAAAAATCCACCCCAGCTGAATGCTGAAAAATATTTCAAAAGTCTAATATATTCCCCTCTCCTTACATTACGGGTCTACAAAGTTATGAATATTTCCATCTGTATCTAACAAAAATGCTATATTACATAAACAAGTATCTTTGATGTGGAAATCTATTTAGCTAATAACTGAATCAACTCAACATCTGTATGTGTGTGTATAAACATTCTATAGGTTACCCCAAAGTTAAAACTAATCTTCAAATCCTTCTGTTAACCATCTGTCATTGTATTTAACATGTAGAAAATCCACAAATGACTTCCAGTCTCTTATAAACTTGACTAATCCATTGTCTCTCATCAAAGCAATTAATTTTGCCATCTCTGCTAATTTAGTCAATTTTAAAATCTACTGTTGACAGTTGGCATCCTGGGGCTGGAATTCCCATTGCTAAGTGATGCAGTTGTAATGCACAACCTTGTGTGACTACATTGCTTAGCTTTGACATTCCTGGAACTCTTGGTTGCCATTTAACCTGAGGACAGTGAGGACAGTTAAGCAAGGACCTCATGGGAAGAGGCAGGAATCTAGGTAAGCAGGCTGGCAGCTGAGACTGCAGGCAAAATCTGTGGGTAGGTGCTATATAATGTGGACAGGTGGGTGCTGTGGATGAACAGTATGGAGTACATATAGGGAAAAATGGCTAGAGTGGAAATGACTTGAGGGAGTGAATTGTGATGTCCTGCTGGCTTCCCCATTGACTTTGCTTGTGGGGAACCAGCTGGAAAGTTCATAAATGGCAATCACATGACTGTGGGATGCTGCAACCATCATAACTGTGAACCAGTTGCAAACACTTGAATCACAATGTTGTGACTATAAGGATGCTATGGTGGCCCATGCTACAAGAACCAGTTGTAAATTCAGTGCTGTCATAATTTTGAATGGTTGGTATCAGGTAGTTATAATCTGAAGAATACATGTATTACAGAGCTGTCAAACTCCCGGTCCGTAGGCTGGATGTGTCATGCACTGACTACGTGCATGCCCAGTTTAGCGAAAAAAAAGTCCCAATATGTCACATTATACTGCTGTGATGACATGAGTTTGCCACCCATGATGTATTATATAAATATCTCAGGATATGAGTATCATTGGTTTATGTGTAGTTACAACTGCTATATATGAAAAAAAAAAACATTAGAATGAGCATTCAAAGATCAGTTGTTATGGGAATAGAGAAGTTAAACAGCCTTTCTGGAATAGTGAGCACATCTGAAAGATTGAGCACTTAGTTTGAGTCCTTTTATACAATGCTTCCCATAAGAGGGTTTCTGTTTATAACATGGATGCCAATGTAAGGATGTGAGTCACAAATAAACAATTTTTGTTTTTGAATTGGTGGGTGCGTTTCTATATCAAACAGTGTATTGCAGCCACTCACCATTTTTTACTTTCTAAGAAAACTTCTACAAAGCCTATAAGGTGTTTGTAACATGGTAGCTTCTCATTTAATTTTAATTAAAATAAATTATTAAAATATAATAACAGCTTCATATGCTCTAAGGATATATTTGAGTAAATCTGGCACTGGATTGTTATATCTGAACTAAATAGTGGACAAAAGTTCTCCCCCCCCCCCCCCCCCNNCCCCCCCCCCCCCCGTCCTTCCTTGGGGCAAATTCCACAAAATAAGACAAAAAAGTGAAAGAAATGAACAAGTGGCACTTGAGGTGTTTATCTGTGAGGTTACCTGGAGTTGAAATGGTTAAATGTATGAATATTCTTTAAATCTTGGATTAGCTCCATGGCCAATGCATCATGAGAAAGGTGGTCTGAGTGGGCCAGATAACAAAGAGAGGAACCTTTAGTTGCTAATTGGTTCAACTGAAATGAAGGTGAGTAGATTTAGTAAGTTAGTTTATTTATTTAATATTTACATTACCCATTGCACAATTCAAAGCAATCCTGGGAGGCTTGTTTCTAACAAGAAGAGCTGCCTTTCACAACACTTAGCTTTTAATATTCCAGACCATGCTTTCTTTTGCAGCTGGTGGCCACCCTAGAAAGTGCATCTGTCCAAATTGATTTCTGCTGTGAGAACTCCAGGGAATTGCCTTTGCTTGGAATAAATCCTGATGAATCCTGCTATTCTGCTACCCAACAGGAATATTTGTAAGCTTGTGAATGTCAGAGTTAACTGTGGTCCTGGTAAGGTGACCTTTTGCAACAACACTCAAATAGAGCTATAAAAAGGTTCCTGATTGATAATTTATCTTGGTTAAATATCAGATCAACAGATGACTTAGGCCTACTAGTGCTTTTTAAAAAATCTGTGACAGAGAGTTAGGGAAAAAAAAATCAGGTCTAGGAATTAGCAGTCAGTTTGCACCTGTTACTACAAGAGACTTCAGCTGAAAAAAAGAAGAAGAGGCACTTCAATTTTCTGCAATTATCTCCATTTTCCCAGGATAAGGATCCTTGAGTTATTTATCTGATTTACAAGGGTGTTCTGTCAAGGTGGCAGGCATAAGACCTTAAAGAGGCATTCATCAATTTCATAGGCAGGGGAGTCAGGGGGGGAAGTATGAGATTTGGTGAAAAGAGGTTGGAATAGAGCAGTGTCTCTCTTTGCCTGTCTTTAATTATGATGAATTAAACAATTTGCAGAAAATGGTGCCAAGCATAGGGAACCCAGGGTACAGTAAATATTCAATCCCCCCCACCCCCGCTTACATATGTAACGGATAGAATTGAAATTCCAAAAAGTATCTAGAATGGTTCATAGACCAGACATGCCTTGAATGAGTTTCATCTGGGAAAGAATTCTCCATTTCTTTCTTTGCAAGGGCCACATAAGAAATACCTAGGTAAAAATGTTGATGTTTATGAGGGAGCAGTTTAATTCAATCACAGACAGATTGCCTGGGTTCACACACATACTGTGTTTTTTCTTGGTCATTTAATTTTATATCTTTGTGTAGGATATTGATTCATAATCTATGGAATGGGCTGGGTTTGTAGAGGATGGTAACAAAGACCCAAAATCTGAGGTGAAACTTGCCATGTACAAATTCAATCTCTACTTCTTTCACTTATCTGGTTAACTTTGTTACAGCTTCATCATCATCATCACAACAACAGTTCCATCACGGATTATATCTGTTTCACTGTCAAACATTCAGATTTGCCTATCTCAGGTCCTTGGTGAGAATTTGACAAAAATAGCAAACCCAGTCTGAACAAATGTTCAGACTAGCTGACTGTACAAATAATAATAATGATAATGATGATAATAATAATAATGATAATAATGTGGAGAAGAAAAAAGTATGGATCATCAACATAACATATAATGATGATGATGATGATGATGATGATGATAATGATAATAATGTGGAGAAGAAAAATTGTGGATTATTAACATTGCCATACCTGGTCACAGCAGAATCAACGAGGAACAACTTGAAAAAAATCACCAGATATCAGGACTTGAAAATTGAACTGCAGAGACGCTAACATAAATCAGTGCAGGTGGTTCCAGTGGTACTTGGCACACTGGATGCTGTGCCTAAAGACCTAGGCAAGCCCTTAAAAACAATTGGCTCTGACAAAATCACCATTGGTCAGCTGCAGAAGGCCACCTTACTGAGATCTGCTTGCATAATCCGCCAATACATCACACAGTCCTAAATGCTTGGGAAGTGTTCGATTTATGTGATTTATGATACAAAACCCAGCATAGTTATCTTGTTTGCTGTGTACATTGTAGTATAATAATAATAATAATAATAAAAGTAGTAGTAGTAGTAGTAGTAGTAGTAGTAATAGTAATAATAATAAAAGCCAATTTGGTCTATTGGCTAAGACAACACCAGGCAAAAAAATGGGAGACTGTAAGTTCTAGTCCTGCATTAGCTATGAACACTAGCTAGGTGATCTTGGACCAGTCATTTTTTCTCAACCCAACTCACCACATAGGGTTGTTATTGTGGGGGGAATCTAGGAGGAGCAATGGTGAGATTCAGTGGTTCACATTAGTTCAGGCGAACTGGTTGTGAAATTACCATCACCACCATTCTGCTATCAAAGTGGATCCTGGAGCTGTGATGTGTTGCAATGGAGAAACAGACAACGGAGTGGCTGGTGCGAGGGAAGGAGAAGGCCGGTTTCCCTCTTTCTTTTCCCTCCTCCTCCTCCTCCCCTCATGCCAGCCAATCTATTTCCTGTTTCTGCATTGCAGCGCAGCACCCAGAATCCACTTTGATAGTGTGTGTATGTGGTAATTTAACAATCGGTTCACCCAGGGTCAGATTGGCCATTGCAGGAGGCTCATCCCACATGTGCCACACCTGTTAAATTGTTTGAATCCCACCACTGAGGAGGAGAAAGGAGTATTAGATATGGTTGCTGCCTTGAGTTATTTGTAAAAAATAATAAAGGCAGGATACATTTTTTAAAAAAAAAGTCTAGCCACAGGAACTGGCGGGAGAAGAAACTGGCAACATAGTACTCACATAGGCATACATACTTTACATACTCTCAGCTACTTTATTTGAGAATCAGGGAGTCAAAAATCAGAATATGATGCCAAAGAGAATCAGATCCTGTAATGAAGACGAAGAACCAATTACTTACAAAGTGATTGACACAGTCACAATAATGGACTTGGACAACAGGTCCTTGAGTTAAATCCACCTCATATCTGTTAGTCGAGTGGGCTTGAGAATCTAATTGGCATAGGCAGTGATGGCTAACCTTTTCCATGTTATGTGCCTGCACATATGATGCAGTGTGTGCATGACTCCCCTGCCCCCTGTGCACATGACCCCCACACACACTGCACGCCCCTGCACATGTGCACACAACCCCCCGCATGCTACATGCCTCTGTGCATGTGTACATATCTCCCACATGTGTGTCACCTCTCATACATGCGTGACAAATACCCAACAATCACCTGGCTGGTGGGGGCACGTGTGCATGAGCAGTGGGTCTCTTCTGGGTGACCTCTCATGTGTCAGCAGAAGTGGCTTTGTGTGCCGCTTCCGACACATGTGCCATAGGTTCGCCATCAAGGCATAGGGGAACAAATGATGGCAGATGTATCATGACATCTTTATATAAATGATGGTTAATTACTAGTGTCAGAAGTAATGACCAAGTGTATTACTGCATTATTTTGTGATAATGTTATATGTGTGGCTTGTTATTGATATTTGTGCTGATAGGCTATGGGAAACCTGTTTCCAAATATGGTTCTTAAAGTTTTTCTATTCTATACAACTGCTATATTTTTTACTCGAACACTAAATATTCCCATTTTGTCTTTTTTGAATGAAAACAGTTATTTTAATATGTTCTCCTTCCAAAACCTTTTCTCCATTATTTTTTAACCTTTCATCCTGGTTTCCTTTACAGGCTTACTTTTTTTATCACCATTTATGTTGGAGTACCTTTTTTAAAAAAATAAAGTTTTAATACTATATGGTTCAGTTATTGAGCTGAATTTTATTCCAGAGAGCAACAAAGGTTGTTCTGGGGAGTGGAAATTTGATAAAAAGAGTAATCAGTGGGCTATGGAATAGTTGGAATTTAAATCTTTTTCGCAGTAGAAGGATATCAATCACTATGAGTCTAGTTCATTGTTCATGTTGTACATTTACAAATACTGATTTTTAAAAATGGAAATAAATTTAGACTCTTAAACTGGTCTTTTTCCAAATAATAGTTGATGAGGTTTATTAAAAAGTTTATTTAAAAGAACCTTGTCTAAATCTGAATACATTTACACTTTTTAGTTTATATGTTGTCATTTTCAACAGATATGTCTTCTAAGTTTTTTCCCCCTCAATGTGGAGCTATGATAAATTTTTAGTGTCTTTCTTAAACTGGATATGGTTAAACTACCCCAGTCAAATTAATATATCTGGCAACATGTCATTCCTGTCTACCAAAGCACTTCTAGAAGAGTTGCATGCTACTTCATGATATCTGTTTATTTGATAGCAGCACTTCTCATCCTATCATTTTTCGATATAGTTACCAGTCTGTGTCATTTAAAGTAATATCAGTGGGCAAAATTATTCCTTTTTTTAATGATAACAATTTTTAAAACATTGCAGAGTTAAAATCTGTCAAGGCAGATTTTTATCAAGGTTAGGAATAAAATAAAATGGTCTGCCAAAATTTCCTATACCAAGAAGCAGAACTGAAGCTTCTTCAAGAAAAAAACAAAATCCAGTTGCCTTTTGAAAAAGCAGCTTTGGAGCAACCATGATCTGAATGACTGAGAATCTCTTACTTTATTGTGTCTCTTACACAATAGTGTTGATAAGATCTTGAATGCCTGTTGTTAAATCAGTGGCTCCAGCAATACATGTATACAATATGAGATATATTATAGGTATGTGTGACTGGTAGATTTGCAAGAACTCAAACAAACTCTATTTTTCTCACTACACTAACCTTCACTTGGAGAATCACTCAGAGACTTTGTCAATCAGGAAATGGAAATGGGAGAAGGACAAAGAGGAAGAGGAAGTGCTGTAACTTAATTTGATTGCTGAAATCAACTAAAGGAGTCATTAGCTCATATGGGTAAATATAATTAATAAACCAGTTTAAGAAATGGTAAGTTCAAGTGAGACAGTGGGAAGATCACCATTATTGTACTTGTGACAAATATAATTTGCCAGGGTTATATAAATAAGCTCAGGTCTCTGACCAGGAAAAGTGAGAGTTTTATTTTTCTTCATCCCTTTAAGTTCATCAATGTTTTTAAAATGTGCTCTTATTTATACATTTACCAAGTGACCATGCTGGTAGCTGTCCTATCCTGAAAAGATTTATGTCTCTTATAAAAGACTCTTTGACAAAGCCTCATTTAGCAAGGCACTTGTTGAAGCCCTGGGTGTGATTGGTCTTTTTTGGTGAATATAAATAATTGCTGCCTTCCTTTAAAGACCAAACAAATCACAGCTAAGGGCTCTGCCTAAAGCACTCTCAGCAAATCACTAACATTGTTTTTCTCTTATGTTTTCTCCCCTGGTTGTGCAAAAATATTGAACTGGCACTTAAAATCTAAGCATCCTGTTCGTGTTTGTTGCCTGAGGCCAGATTTCTGTTACCAGTTACCTCAACAGCATAATAATGTAAGAACCTGCCTGGCTCAGACCAAAGGCCCTCTAATGCAGCAATTTTGCTCCTCCAGATGCTAATCTGTTGGAAGACCAGAAGGAAGACACAAGCATAGTAACAGTACTAGTAACTGAAATTAATATAATGACTGCTAGTTCTTGATAATTTTATCTTCCATGAGTTTGAAAATCCATTTTGGTAAGCTTCACTATTTCTTGCAAGAACAAATCTCATGCTTTTTCCTGTCTGAATCTTCAACTGTTCTGACCCAAACCTGGTTCCAAGAGAGCAAACACAAGACAAAGGCAACAGCACAATCTTTTAATATTTCATCTATGAATTCTGTTTCTTCACAGATGAAAGGCTGCTTCCAACTAATTAGCTCTGACAAGAAAGAGCCTTGCCGAGTTTTTGCAAGGCTGCAAAAAAACAAAAAAAAAGATAAGAAATAGTTTACAACACAAGGGTCTTCAAATACCAACTGTAATGTACATGAGGCTGAGTTTCAAAACATCTTTGCTTCTTACAAAGAACGTTTGCTTCACAGCTGGCTTTTATCTTCTTGAAGGAGGGGCCATTACCTTGCAGCCTTACTCCCAAGTTGCCCATGCTGTTGNCAGCTGGCTTTTATCTTCTTGAAGGAGGGGCCATTACCTTGCAGCCTTACTCCCAAGTTGCCCATGCTGTTGTAGCTGCTCTTTCCTGCAAGCAATTCTGTGTGCATGTGCAATTGGCACAGGCTCCTTGGGAACCTCCTCATCGCTGCTGCCAGCTTCCACAATCTCTGAAGGCAGCAGACCACTCCCTAATGGTCCTGGTCCTTCATCTGAGTCCTCACTCTCCTCAGCTGTCCACACCTGCTGCCAGCTAACCACAACATCATCAAATGTTCCTCAGTACATCCTTTTCACCTCTATTATTTGAGAAAAAAAAGGTAATAGAATAGCAGAGTTGAAAGAGACCTTGGAGTATTCTAGTCCAACCAGTATAGGGATGAGAACTTTTTTTTACTATCAGTTCTATGGGCTCAAAATGAACTAAAGCTTGCAACAAAAATAAACAACAACATCACCACCACCAATAAGCTCATTTCAGCATGTAAAAACCAAGGAAAAAGTCAAGGAAACAATTGGTCCATTAATGGGAGAAAATGGCAACGTGATGACTCAGGGTGGGATAGAAAATAAACACAGTCACAAAAAACAGGTGAAGACCCTTTTATTCCTTCACTTTGCTTCCAAGTTCCAAATATCCTTGACTGGAGATAAAAAACTCCCACACAAACAGTTACAAGAAGAAGGAAAAAAACAACACAAACCAGGCAAGATAAGGGCTGGAGGATGTCCACAGATAATAGAACACACACTGGGAAGGACACCAAACTCAGAGAGGAACCATAAACTAGAGATATTTCCACGCTTTGTTTCCAGCACTCACCAGTACGCAGGTGCATCCTATTATCCAGTTGTTACAGTTGCAGCCCATGAAGAGAATCAAAGGCCTATTTGATTCTACTCCCAAGTAGACCACACCTCTCCCTTATCCTCTCCTTCCTGCATGCCCTAGGATGGAGAGGGGATGGGTCTTGGTCCTCCTCTGACTGCCCAGCCAGCCTCTGCCCTTCCCCAGCCTCATCCACAACCTCCAGAGCCACAATTCCACTCCCTGTCGGTTGTTCTCCCTCTCCCTCAGAGTCAGTCTCCACCAGGGCCATGACAGGCAAGAAGGTGGCAACCAACAGTAATAAAGCAGAACTAGATGGCCTACAAGGTCCCTTCCAACTCTCTTAATCTGTTTAATCTGCTGAATTCATTTTTTGCATCCATCTTTACACAAGGAAAAACAGTTCAACCTATAAAAACCAGTAACATAAAAAACAGATTAGGAATCCAAATTAAAATAAACAAAGGTGTCAGAAGGTTGAATCATGGCAGCTGGACTAATTTTTCAATGAGCTGTCTGTCAAGATCCTTTTTCTGGTTTGTCACTGCTACTCAGATCATGGATGCATATAAATGTTTGATTCTTCATAGTGTGATGCATTTTATACTTGCTTTCATTAATAGGATTATATCTGTCCCAAATTTGTTAACTTTGTTTATCATACATGTGTTGGCTTGTTCTAAGATTTCAGATTTTCCCAGTAGTATTTTGATTTGCTTTTGTCACAGATTTAAGATGGAAACTACAATTCCTACATCCTTTATAATATTACTTGATAAGAAATTTTGGAGAGTTTCTCATGAATTTCAGTGAGGCTGTTATCATTATCAATGTTAGTAGATAAAATGTAATTGTGCTGTAATCTATTGACTTTATTTCTGGAGATTAATATGATTCATAAGATCATATACTTGTGACTTTTAGTTTGAAAATTCTATTAACAGGTTAGATAACGTTCTGAAGAACAATAGGAGACATTATGAAAAGAGCAGCTGGACCTGGACTGCCAAAATCTGTCTGAAGGAAGAATAGATATTTGATATCACCTATATGTATTCTGGACCAGCTGTTTTATGTGAGCAAATGGCAGAAAGGCTTTTGTCATTGCTTGCAATCAGCTGGGATTTGTGTGATTTGATTGAACTTATAGCCATTAATGTAGACTTCATGGATTCAATATTTGAACAAATTTCACTTCTTAATCACTGGTTTTTACTTAGAAATATATGCTTTTTAAAGATTGACATCCTTTAGAATTTCAAATTTTATTGTATTCAACTGGGCGAGTTTTTTCTTCAATTTTTTTTTAAAAATTATTACCAGGTTAAGATTTTATTTTAAAAAATATTTTTTAGAGTAGATAGCAAAAGGGCAATTATTAACTTTAGAAAGTTTTAAATAGATTAAAGATTTATTTGGATTTGAATTAAGATTTTGAAGTTAATTAAAAGAATCCTTTCCATGGGAAACTTTGTATGTTTATATCTGAAAAATTGATGACTTTGAAAACTGATCATTAAAGGAAAAATGATTGTATCAATGGAGTAGCTAAGAGTGATCTAAGATTTTGGGACATAGAAAATATGTTTAAAATTATTTGTAATAATAAATAAACTGGATTCTGTAACTGAAGTTGTGGAAGATTTATTGAATAAAGTTGAAATAAGTCTAAATGTGGATTTAAAAAGGAAAAAGATGAAAAAGTAGATATGCAAAAAGAGAAACCATTAGATGTACAAGTGAAACTGGCTTTGGTTTAACAAATACAAATATAAATATGGATAGAAACATGATATGGATAATATTTTTATATTGGATTTACAAAATAATTTTGATAACGTTGTCAGTGATTTTGTAGTAAGAATACAAAGAATGATGTGGATAAATGTACTTGATCTACAAAAGAGGCTTGCTAAAATTGCCAAAAATTTTCTGATAGGAAACAAAGAGACCATAAAAAGGAAAATATTTTTGGATATTATCTGAAGCAATTAAAGATTGTTCTGAAAAAGGGGAAATAAGAGTTGGTTTATCTGATCAAGGTAAAAGTAGATGGATTGTTATTTTTTGTAATGCTTCATGGGTTTATGTGGACTAGGACTGGTTTTAAACATTTTGTATAAAGAAATGGTGGGAATATATTTGAACAGAAAGTAAAAAAAGTAAAAGGTGTAGAAGCGCGGGAAATCAGGAGACAGGAGACCAGCGTAACTTCAGTTCTTTATTCAAGGTATTGATCTGTGTAGCTTTAGCGAGCCGCGGCAGCTCTTCTTATAGAGCTAGCCGGCGGCTCTCACCCAATGACAGCTTTCTGAATCTCCC
>BHFT01000529.1:0-37879 GCA_004320025.1 Laticauda laticaudata | reverse complement strand
GTGGACGGATGCTGGAGGGATAGAGCGTATGAAACACGTATGCAGTGAGTATACAACGGATGCATAGCGTTTTCTAACGGATGGCAAGCTTTTTTTAACATTTTACATCCTCTTTGCATCCGTTGGTGCAGTGGGGCATGGGCTTTAGAAAAAGAAGAATTGCTTACTGACCTTGGCAAGAACCATACAACCAGGGAGAAGAAAACTCAGAAGATGGACTTGATCTCATGTTAAATTTTGTTCCCGTGAAGAAATTTTTACTTCTTCTGGTTTATAAGATTGAATTCCTAGATGACCGGAAGTTGCTGAAAGAACTTGTGGTTCTTTTTATTTACCTAAGTCCTTTGGATTTATTGCAGTCATCTAAGCAAAGGACTAGAAAGAACAATAAGATGCGGGATAAAGATGCTGTGTTTGATCAAGAGAATTAGTAGAATTGAATTGGATGACATTTGGATCCTCCTTGAATAAGAGTTCATTGGAATTACACACAAAACAGAACATTCAGGTTTCTGGTTTGTCAAGCCAATATTTTCAAACAGCTAAAAGTTACTTGTTTTCAAAATAAAACACATCTGTTCATTTTAGACTTTCTTGAAGTAGGCTTTTGAATCTCAGCAATATATGTTTTGGCATTTTCTTACATCAGGTTTCAGAGTTTAGGACCAGTAGATGGCTATTCATAGTCCAGTTTCCTTAAATATTATCTCCAGGTCTATCAGTGGCAGATTAAGGCTCACTGGTGCCCTAAGCACAAACAAATCTTGATGCCCCCCTTCTTTGTACATAGAAGAATTTTTCCAAATCTTTATTATTATTTTCTTTCTTTCTCAACTTTGTGGTGCCCCCTTTGGGCCTAGTGCCCTAAGTATGTGCTTAGGTCTGCAGGTCTTATAAAAAAGTTTGGAACAGCTGTTTTTTTATACCAACAGGTCCACTGATCGATCATAGAGATATTGTAATTTTGTTTTACGCTGTCATCACTCAGTCTGACTTTCCATCATGGTCATTGAAAAGATTAAATGACACTGTGAAACCTCTAAATTTGAAGATTGAATTCCACTACAGGTGGTCCTCAGCTTATGACCGCAATTCAGCCAAAATTTATGTTGCTATATGATAAATTAGTTAAGTGAGTTTTGTCTCATTTTATGAATTTTCTTGTCACATTTGTTAACTGAATCACTGCAATTGTTAAATTAGTAGCATGGTTGTAAAGTGAATCTGGTTTCCCCATTGCTTGTCAGAAAATTGTAAAGAATGATCGCATGACCTCATGACACTGCAACCTTCATATATGACCAACCATATATGAGTCAGTTATCAAGCATCCAAATGTAAATCACATGACCATGGGGAAATTGCAACTGTCATAAGTGTGAAAAATAGTCATAAGTCACTTTTTCAGTGCCATTGTAACTTTGAACAGTCACTAAATGAACTGTTGTAAGTCGAGGACTACTGTAAATATCTGCTTCTAAATCTAGGAAATGATTTGTCATGGTCTATCAACTTCCTAGGCTGATGTCATATTATCCTGCAGAAGAACTATCTATGTGGTGCTTAAGAGTGCTCCATTTTTTTAATGTACAGTGATGTCACCTGCTAATGCACCATGGTAATTCAGATTTTTCTTTGCTCTGGTAAGTTTTTTGGACTGGATTTTGTTATTGATTTATCTTGTTGATATTTGTTTTGATACCCTCACAGAGAAAAACAGATGATTGGGAAAATAATTGTGAGACAATCATCTATTCTTTTTGTTTGTTCAGTCCTATTTCACTGGCTAATAATCATTTGCTAATGTTCAGTAGAATTATTAAAAGCTAGCAGAATTAAGAGCAGGGATTCCAAGAATACCAAAGAGCATAAAGGACATTTTTGAAATACTACCCACTGAATTTTAGTCTAACTTGCTCCCCAAGATTTTAGTCAAAAATATTTTCATTGAATACTTCTAATAATCTTGGCTTTACAAACCTACAGATTTTCAAGGGAGCTTGTTCCAGAAATGTATGTATTGGAAATTTAATAATTTATCTAACTGGTCAGAAATGTAGATATAAAAATGAATTGATGGGGTTTGAAATAAATAGGATAATGCTAGGAAGAAGACTGTTGTTGGGCTATCATCAAGGCATTTCCTCCTCCTATGTTAAAAATGTCCTCCGCCCATCCTTGAATCATAGAAGACAATCCCAGTATAATCTTTGCTGCCCTTTGGTTGATCCCTGTCCTGCCTCCACGATCTCTGTTCTGGCTTTTGGCCAGCTGGTGATGTGTTCCTGATGCAACTACATGATTGGTTAAGCAAAATGATTGGTTTAACCCCCTGGGCTTGCTGCCCTTCTTCTGAATGTCACCAACTGGCAGGAAAACATCTACTAAGCATGACAACAATCCTGGAAACAGACCTGTTTTCATTTCTGAAGTCTGACATCTTCAAGCTTTTACGCCCTTTCTCTCAACAAATGAAGAGTAAACACTGAATGTTGACCAGATTCGCAAAATAACAGAATTACGCAAACATGCACAATCCCATAGGCATCCAAAACACACAAATATAGATTTCATTTCACACTCTGGGCAAGAGATCCATTTGCCCAAACACTAGCAAAACCTGGCCATCATCTAAGGTAACAGATGCTGGCATGCATGGGTTAGGATAGAAGTGTTAGTCTTCCCAATTATTCTTCTTGAGCTTTATTTTCTGATTGTGTTGCCCATCACCCATATGTGGTAGGCTGATGTCCTCCCATATGTGAGAGGATATTGTCTTTTCACTAGTGCAAAATACTGTAACATTCAACTTCCTATCAGGTGACAGGGATGTCTTCTTCTTTTTCTCTACTAGTGAGATGACTTGGGCAAGTCCAAATAGAGTAGTCTTTCCAGCTCAACCTGGGTTTTATGAAGGAGGTAGCATCCCCCCCTCCATAGGTCTTACTGGACCAAGAATATTACACTAGTATATTGATGAACTTTGTTGTCATAAAAAGAGATGTTGGTCACTGTTTTAGATGGCTTTAAAATGGGATTTAGACCATTAGCTATGCTGGCTGGAGGATTTTGTGAGTTGGAATTCACAAGTCTTAAAGTCTTAGACAAATTCACAGAAATCTGTTAATAGTTGGAAAGCAAACAACCAACAGCAGCCTTGAGTTTTCTTCAATGTTTTTTTAAGTTTAATTTGCTTTTCTGGGGAACACAGTTCTCCAAGATCATATTACCAGATGCAAGAAAAATACTGTATGATCAGCAGTTCAGGCCTTACAGAAGCCACAAGTCCATACAAGGGATTCTGTAGTTATTTTCCCTCACATAACGGACAATGAAATGTCACATCAGCCGCTCTTGTGCTTATCTTATCATTTTGCATTTTGAAAAGATAATGATGGTAAACACAGCAGTATTACAGGGCAGAATATAGTCACCAATTCCAACTGGGCTTTCTTTGTTTTTCCTTGAAGATGTTCCACTTCTCCTCCAAGAACAGTTCAGAATTGAAGAAGCTTCTTGGAGGAGAAGCAAAACATCTTCCAGGAACAACAAAGAAAGCCCACTTTTGTTTTTGAAGAAGCACATTTGGGACAACCATGACCTGGGTGGCTGAGAATCTCCACAGACAAAAAGCAAATTATGTCTGCAGTGCTGCTAAGAAAAGCTACGGAAATCTCAACTCAAGGGAAACTTTTGACTTCATTTGAAAACCAGGGCTGACAAATGGATCTCCGTTCTACCTTTGATTTGATTTGGGAAAAGCCAGTTTTAACTCTTGATGAAACGCCCCATCAGGAGACCAAACATCTCTTCCAAATGTTAATTCATCTTAATCACTACCAACTGGGAAAGCATTGAACAGTACAAAAATAGATGGGAATTGAAAAAACATAGTAGGCTTCATTCAACTCAAATGAAAGGAATTCTAATTTGAGAAATAAATGTATTTTCACATGCGCAAATCATGCACAAAACAAGTGGTTTAAATGTGCAAATCATGAATTGCAAAGACCATTAAAAAGATAAAGAAATATTGACCAAGAGATGGCTGGTGAGATGGCTATCAGCACTAACATGCCAATTTTCCAGTCTACTAAACCCTCTTACTATTACTATTAAAGACACCCCTGTTCTAAATTGGTGGTATCGTCCATATTTCTAAAGAAGATCCTGTTGACCATGAATCCTGGAGTTTATTCAGCTGCAAGAGACTTTCTGGTACTTTTATTCTGATACATGAAGTTCTTTTTGTAAGATATCCTGAATTGTGTTCCTGCCTTTTAGTTTTTTCCTTTTTGTCCTAAAGCTAGAGACTTTATAGTCTCTATAGAGCTATTTTTATAGAGCCATATAGAGCTATTTTTATAAATATGTCCTCATACTTTCTCCACAACAAGAACGCTGTGGAGGTGGATTGGGCTGAAAGTGACTGGCCCAAAGGCACTCATCCGGTTTTCATAGATAAGGCAAGACTAGAACTCACAGTCTCCTGGAAAATGGCCCAAAATCACCCAGTCAACATACATGCATAAAGTGGGGCTAGAACTTTCAATCTCCTGGTGATTCACTCAAAATCACATGGCCAGCATTCATGCCTACGTCAAGTCTAAAATTTGTGTATTTAGATGCTCATATGTGAAAATGAAGGCAAGTGTCAGGTATATTCTGAACAGCAGTTTCAGTCTTGACCTCTTTTTCAAAAGGAAAAAAACATCATTTGTTTGCTTATATTTATGTAGATAAATTAACTTAATTGCCGAATGTAAAGTACAAGTAGTCATTGACATACAACAGTTCATTTAGTGACTATTCAAAGTTTTAAAAAAATTTTATTGTTGTGACAGACAAGAAAAGAAATAGAAAAAAGAAGTAAAAGAGAGCAACACACACACACACACACACAGGTGTGTGTGTGTATGAAGAATTGCCCAGATATAAAGATTAGATGTGAATTTACCAGATACTGAAAGAAAAAAAAAATCACCATTATTCTTTCAAGGAAAATTGAACCAAATGAAATATTAGTTTAGTACTCTAAGGGCGAAGATGAAAATCAGAAAAAAAAACCAGTTATGATCCTCAGAATTAACAGACAAATGAATAAGAATATGATATACTTGTCTTGAGCAAGAAATTCTAACTAATCTGAAGCTGTACCTCTATGGCCAAACACAATGTAATATTTTAAAAACTTATGTCAGAAGAAATTGTGACATAAATCTTTGAAATTATAGTCCATATATGATTTCCAGATTGCATTAAAGTTAGCATCAAACTAATTTTTAGATAAGAATTTAGTTTTGACATGGATTCATACTAAAAAATTCATGTGCCATCTTTTAATTATTCCTCATTAAAAAGTGACACATTAATTTTTGGGAATATGAACCAGTACTGATCAGCATGAGGTGTAGAATATCCTAAATCTATTATGTATAAAAACAAGTCAGAATATTTAGTAGGAATGAAACAAGGCTTGGTGATATTGTATTTAAATACTATAATATAGCATTTATTTAACCAAAAAATAGGCACCTATCAAGAATGAGAAGTAAATACTGTGTTTCTCACATAATAAGGCCGGGCCTTATTTTTTTTTGACCCCCGAAAAAATGGCTAGGCCGTTTTAATTCTGAGGATCATGACTGTTTTTTTTTCTGATTTTCATCTTCGCCCTTAGAGCACTAAACTAATATTTCATTCGGTTCAATTTTCCTTGAAAGAATAATGGTGATTTTTTTTTTCTTTCAGTATCTGGTAAATTCACGTCTAATCTTTATATCTGGGCAATTCTTCACACACACACACACACACACACACACACACACACAAACCCCTCTGTGTGTGTGTGTGTGTTGCTCTCTTTTACTTCTTTTTTCTATTTCTTTTCTTGTCTGTCATAATAAAAGCTTTTAAAAAAAACTCACTGAATATTCTTAAGAGGGGGTTAATTTGCTTTAGAATCATTGGGAGTCTCACAATTGGCACCTTTGCCTTCTGCTCTTGTGCCAGTCCTAGATGTCCAACCTCATATTTTGGCACTCGACACGCAATTATATTCCAACAAAAAATCTTATATCCATTTTTAATGTAATATTTATATTGAGTTTTATTTGTCGTCAGTGATATTCCTGTTGTTGTATATCAGTTGTATTGCTGATTTTTTTCTGCATCCATTCAAACATGCAGTCTTTCAGTTATTCAGCTTCTGAATCAAATTTAATCATCAATGTATATAGAAGCCCTAACATACATTCTACGTTTTGTGTCATACACATTTCAAATTCAAATTCATAGCCAAACTTCTAAGTATACCACTTATTTCAAGATACTGAAACCAATTAGTTGTTTCTAACCATTTTAAGAAAAGAATCTAAAATATTTCATCTTTGTTTTATTAAAGGATAAATTTACACGAACCATTTTTTCTCCGCTGATTAAATTGTGCATATGTTAGTGGTGGTATTTAGTTTTTTAATACTGGTTCTGTGGGTGTGGCTTGGTGACTGTGGATTGGTGGGCATGGCACAGGAAGGATACTGTAAAATCTCCATTCCCATCCCACCCCACTAACCTGCTTTCCAGCTCCTTTCTTCTGTGCAGGACAACAAAAGAAGACCCAGCCAATCAGCTGGGACTCAGGAGGCAGAGAATAGATGGGGGCGGGGCCAGTCAGAGTTGGTATTTTCCAGTTCTCCAAACTACTCAAAATTTCCGCTACCGGTTCTCCAGAACTGGTCAGAACCTGATGAATACCACCTCATATATGTTCACTTTCAGGAAATGAAATATTTATATTGAAGCAAGAGGCAAGACACTGATTCTTTTTTTATATTAAGTCCATTGTTTATATACGTGATTTGTTTTTGAATGTATTTTTATGCCCCTAAAGACTTCTATAAGAATCACAATAGAAATATTTATAAAATTCTTCTGAGAATCCTGCTCCTTCCATAGAAGTAAACCAACCGGTGGTGGTATTCAGCAGGTTCTGATCTGTTCTGGAGAACCGGTAATGGACATTTTGAGTAGTTCTGAGAATACCAAATACCACCGCTGACTCGAGATTTTACAGTATCCTTTTCCTGCCACACCCACCAAGCCACGCCACAGATCCGGTAGTAAGAAAATTTGAATCCCATCAGTGAAACCAACCATGCTGTGATATTATCTAACTGTTGATCAATATCAAAGAAACCAGTTTAATAGTATACAGCATCCTATAATTTGGTACAGGCAAACCAATTTTAAGTTTTGCCCTCAATCATTTGTTAGACTACATTATTTGCCTTTGCCATTCAGTCATTTTGCCATTCACTTTGCCATTCACTCATTCACTCATTTTTTTCTTCATTTCTTTTTACAATTGTTTGGAATTATTTTTTTTTAAAAAAATGATTCCTTTGGAATTATTTAAAGAATTGATTCTACTAATATTCTTCCCAGCCAAGACAGCTTTTTCTATTTTAAAATATCAGGCTTTATATTTTGCCATATCTGTGAATAATAATTTTGGAATAAGTTTTCAATGTGGATTCTATAATCTAATAAAATATTATAAAATTTGAGGGGGGAAAGTCTTCAGTGTTTGTTACCAGGCTAGGTAACATCTTCAGCGAAGTTTAGGAGATGTCAGAATCAGTGTTCTTCTGTTTATCATGTGATTGGTAGCCAGAAGCCCTTATAAACAGAAGAAAACCAACACTGACATCCCCTAAACTCCACTGAAGATGTTACCTAGCCTAGTAAGGAAACATTCAGGAACCAACCCACAAGCTCGAAGAACGAACCTTCACCCTCATCCTACACCCGAGCTACACATATTTGCCACTTTGCTAAGTCTTCAATGTTTCAATTTCTCCAAGCACATGATTGATATTAACACAAATACTAAATCTTCTTGTTGTTTCAAATTGTTGTTTGTCCCCTATCGATTAGATTCCATGCAAACAAGACCAATTGAGTCTTCTTCAATTGGTATCCTGTTACTACTACATACCCTATGCTGTTCTATAAGTTCCATTATCAATTCTAATAAATTCATCAGTTGAGTGTCCATGGGTTCATAATCAGCATATTAATTTTGATTTAGCCTCTTCATTTGCTGAAATTTTACTCTCTTGCCACATCTTTGCTAGTGGTCTTACTTCTAATCAAAACAGAGAAGGAAAGAATAATCTTATCTTATCCTTTCCAAAATGGCACTTTTGGGGGCAAAATTCCATTTTCTTCTTCTTTTTTGTTTATAAATACTCTTTTTCTCTGGGGAAAAATTTCAGCTTCAGTTAAACTGCTTCAGGGTCATGAATATGAATATCAAAAGCTTTTTCCAGATCAAGAAAAATTGTAACCACTTTCTTATTTATTTTTCTGATTAATGTTGTCTGAGACATTCAAAATAGATTTGTTATTGTCACTCCTGTTAGACAAATCCAGTTGGATCAGGGTGAAGAGATTAGTTAACCTCTTTGCAAGAATAGCCTTTAAAAGCTCCTAGCCTACATTCAAAATGTCTAAGAGACTCCTGATGAGTTGGGCCACTCCTCTCCTTATAAATCAAAGAAATGAATGTTTCTTGTCATGAAGAAAGAAATACTTGATTTCATTGTATAGTATCTCATTCATTACCTGACTTTATGGTTTTGTCAGCATTCCTTTGAAATTCTGCCTCTGGAGATTTATTCAGTCTAAACTTCTGCCTTCCTTTCTTTATTTCATCTTCTGTAAAGGTCTTGTTATTCATTTGTTATCAAGACTTATTTGATCACCCATCTTTAGAAACACAACTCCAGGCACTTCACAACAATGATAAAAACAATAAAGTGAAAAATGTGGTGCCTCAACCATCCTTCTCCCAATATTCAACACCACCATCCCTGGGTTCCAACCTCACCTCTTCCTTTTTTAAAATCTAATTGTAGAAGCAGGATCATAAGAGCAAGTCTATATAGAGAAGATCAGAACTTATAGTATTATTTATATTTAGCTAGCAGGAGAGATACTTTGATCATGAAAGACATTTTTACCAGATGAAAATTTTCACAATGTAAGGCTCATCCACTGCACTCCAGGTGTACTTATCCCTCTGGGTTCCCCAGATGTAGGAAACTCAACTGCATAATTTATGGTAGTATAGCTTTGCTTTTGATTATGGTTTATTAAATGTTTGATTGCGAGATGACCAGAGTAATTTAAGGGTGATGGGTGTTGTAGACACTTGATAAATAAATATACTTCAGTAGAATAAACAGA
Organism: Laticauda laticaudata; assembly: GCA_004320025.1. NCBI lineage: Eukaryota > Metazoa > Chordata > Lepidosauria > Squamata > Elapidae > Laticauda > Laticauda laticaudata. The sequence goes on along the minus strand of BHFT01000529.1, from coordinate 28,627 downwards.
AGTGGATGGTCAATGACATTTTGAAGGAAGACCCTTCCTCACTTAGGGAACTTCCATCTATCTGACCTGGTGGAATACACTCATTCTGGTACCATTCAGGTGAGAAAGAAGTTCCCTGAGGATGGGCTCTAGCACGAGTCCGAAAGCTCAGAAGACAAAATGTCTGGTCCCAATGTCTGGACCGACCCAGATTGGATCCTGCAACATTATCCTGGGGCATGTATGTTTGCCTTCATTCATGAAAACCCTTTGTCCCATTAATGGTAATCGCTGAAGAATTGACATAGCTGCATCTTGATTTGAGAAAGTGGGCACTGCTGTATATTCAGAATTTTCTCTGGGAGTTCTCAAAAATAGCTGCTTGTGGTTTTCTTTCTGGTCTTTGTTGGAGACTGATGAACCACAATAGTTATGATATTTGTCACATAGTATGGAATGGAGTCAAGAATGAAGGGGAAGCCACTCAGCTTGCTGGCATCATATTCTGTATCACTGTTTTGTGGATAAATCATGAAAATTGTACCATCATCCCTAATGGATGATAATGTCAGTGTTGATGCAGTGGGATCAGAGAGGGTTCCAAAATCGGCTGCTATTCAGTCTTGTATCTTAAAGCAAAAAGCAAAATTGTTGGCAGGGTAAATAACACTTGGTTCAAATAAGAGGTTACCAAAGAGTAAATACATGTGTAAGACTCTTAATCAGGTGCATTTTAGGGCAAATTAAAATAAAAGGGCAGGGGAGGATGCCAGGGGAAAAAAAACAAGGACAGGGTCATGATGCACATAATAATTTTAGAAATGTAAAGGCTGTATTTATTTTTATTTCAGAAAATTCTTTTTCTTTTTTCTTTTGATCTGCCCAAAGACCATCTCTCAAAAGCAGCAATTTGTTTCTGAAAAGAGATCTCTGAATTCAAGCCTCACCTGTTAATCTGGTAATCAAGCACTGAAGTTTTGCTGCCTCCCGGTTAGAAAACTGTGCATCAGCCATTGTTCCTTGGCTACCTGAACATACTAACCTGCTTCCAGTTACTGTTGAACATTTTCCTGACTCTGTCCTATTTTCCAAGATTTGAGGTCCAATCTGCACATTGCATTTTCTGAAATGAGATTTTGGAAAAGCCTTTTTTTTTATTAAGTTGCTTTTAGAAAGAAAGGTACAAACATTCTTACCACACTTGAGTTTCCCTATAAATGTAACACTTTTCAGACACCCGTAAGCTTAAAGCTACAATACATCATGGAGGCTCTAAATATGATAAGTGAATTCCTTTGAGTCAGGCTCAACTTCTGGTGACTGCAAGACTACAATCTTACAGGATTTTTGATAGGTCATTTTGTTCTGAGGTGTTCGCTTCAATTTTTAGACTATTCTACAAATCTAATATTTTTTGAGAAATCTCAGCCAAGTATTGGCATGGCTTGACTCAGTGTAGCTTCTGGGCCTATCTTAAGGACTGGAAGAGGCTACTATCAAATATGATGTTTTCTTTTAAATCTGATATTGACCACTACAATACTGTAAGCATTTTTCTGTAGTCTTCAAAATTTTGAAAATAATGTTTGATTGGCAATCTATTTCCCTGGGGATCCTGGCTGTATATTCCTGAAAGAATGATAATTCAATCCCCAGAACCTGATCACTAGTATATGTAGGGGATACTAATATATCTGACAACCTGCAAAATAATCTCAGCTGAAGCTTTTCTCTCTCTCATGCTTACTTCTCTTTCGTTTCTTCATTGCCATTCAGGGGGGAGGGATGGGGATGTGGTGCCTCAGCTGCAGTCAAAACATCTAACAGCCAGTGTGTGAACCAAGGCCATGCTATCAGACACCTGTCAGAGCTGAGTGGGAAGTTGTAGCTGGCATGGTTTGTGACCTAATAGACATAGGGGTGGGAAAATCCTAGTCTTTTAACTATCTCTGAGCACAGGGACTATTTAGAGCTAGCATCATCTTTCTAGATGCTGAGATTATGTATTCAGTAAAGGGTTTTTTGAACCAGTGCACTGTGTCAGAGTCCCGACTTCCCTGGATTCATTACTCAGAACGATGACAATATCTGAGTATATCCTACAAAAGAGAAGCTATTTCAATATCTGAGTATATCCTACAAAAGAGAAGCTATTTCAGATTCTAAATCATCTCCAGTTTCAGAGAGATGGATGCTCTATCAGATTCTGACCTTGAAAAGTATACTTTTCCTAAGCTTAAATAATGTATTCAGAGGCAATTTAAAACTTCCAACAGTGATTTGCTTTCCACTTCTGTGGATTAATTACAGATTAAAATATGGATTTAAAGATCAACTAGGGGTTTACCTGCATAGGGAAGTGAGCTTACTCTATTAATTTGACAGGGGATTTGCTATAGGTGCTCAACTCTCTACTTAAAGCAAAATTGTAAAACAGTGTATGTTTCCAAATGTAGAGAGGAGGAGAAGAGAAAGGTCACAACCAGATGGTCAGATTGAAATGCTTTCATCCACCCTGGGAGCCAGCTGAAAAGTACACTAGCATCTTAGTGCCATTCTCATTGCCAAGCTCTATTTTGCCAAGAAATTGTGCTCCTGTGGTGCTTTAAAGAAAGACAAGTTCATGAAAGTGATTGACAGATTCCTTTGGCTTTCTTTCCCTCTTACCACTCCTGACAGGAAAATCAACCATCAATTGGCCTTCATAATGTGTGGCTTGGTTAGATGAGACGGTTTGTCCACTTATTAGAGGTTCAAGTGTCCAAAAACATCCACAGAATCCAGCAGCTTGATAAAAAAAAAAACAGCATTGTGCTGTGCTGATACAAATTCCACTCCTTTGGTAAATCCATGCAACATCATGACACATTATTATGGAAACAGACATCCTTGGTATTCTGTGTCTGAAGACAAAATGGATGGGCAGGGCAGTGTGATGAGGTATTCCCCATTAGGAGAATGAGTATATTTTGGGAAATGTAGTGAGAGTGGTATTGAATAACACACGACCAGCATACAGATACACTGAATAGTAAAATGTAGATTTTACTTCCAGTAAACGGGTAAACAAAGTCCAACAAACAGTCCAAATCAGACACAGTTAAAACAGTTAGTATCAGTCTAGGGATAATCCAAAAACAAAGTCCAGTATCATAAGTTCAGTAAATGGAGTTTACTAACAGTTGCAAGACTCACAGCAATCCAAGCAGAATGAGGATCAGGCAAAATGGCAAAACAGGAAATGCAAGAAGAGTGAAATCAGGTTTCAGCAAACCTCAGACAATCACAATTACAGCATTCTCTTAAAGATACAACAGTCTTAAATGACTATCCTGGTTTATATATTTCCAACCCAACTGTTAGGTGACTATCATTCCTAACACGGTGATTGATAGCCAGAGGGTCATGCCTTGTGGCAACCTAAAATGGGCAATAGGAGCTGCTGTGCAAATTCCAATCCTTGACCACCTCATCCATGAAGTGTGCTAGATTGGCCCAAAAAAGCTGTTGAGAGAAGAGGGCAAATTCTATTTTCAAATTGGGACAGCTAAAGTCAACCTGAAGGTTGGAGTTGAGATGAAAGGAACTTCAAGAGGGCATGATATAAAAATAACTACTATAGCATATGTCAAATTTATGTTCATGCTACACTTAGGAGAGGAAGAGCTGAGTGTAGTGTCTTCAATGTTATGACACTATTTGAGAAAGAAAGAAAGAAAGAAAGAAATATTTAAAAGACACTCCATCAATTAAGTGTTTAATCTGTTAAACATCCACTTACCGTATTCACACAAGGTGAGTATGTATATGGGTATGAGCTTGTGATGGAATGTAGTCTGGATTCCCAGGAGGGAGAGGCTGGCAGAGGAGAAAGTGAAATTTAGATGATTAATTGAAAGGAAGAGGATCCAGATAGATTCTCTCTAGACATACTTAGAGTGCAAGTAGTCCTCAACTTACAACCACTTGTTTAGTGAACATTTAGTGAACAATGGCACTGAAAAAAGTGACTTACAATTTTCACACTAACAACTGTTGCAACATCCCTGTGCTCACATGATCAAAATTCAGACACTTGGCAATTGGTTTATATTTATGACAGTTGCATTGTCCCAGGCTTGTATGATCACCTTTTGTGACCTTTTAACAGACAAAGTCAATGGGAAAGACAGATTCACATAACAATTGTGTTACTAACTTAACAACAATGATTCACCTAATGTGACAAAAAAAGACCCTTAAAGTGGGACAAAATTCATTTAACAACTGTCTTGCTTAACAACAAAAATTTAGGGCTCAGTTGTGGTCGTAAGTCAAAGACCACCTTTAATGTTGCAAATAATTTATTTTAGTTTGGCTAAAGGTGAGGAACAATAAAGGAAACTGCTTAAATGCAACCTTTATGTATTTGTTTTGGAGCCTGATATTGTCTGTCTGTGTATGGTGTGTGTGTGTGTGTGTGTGTGTGTGTGTGTGTGTGTGTGTAAGTGTGGATCACTCACACACAGTCTCTTACACACACAAAGAAATGCCTGAGTAAGACAACAGCTTTAAAGAGTCACAACTGAAAATGTAAATCAACTCCATTGGGAAAAAACCCACAGAGACAGATGATATAAAAGCCTTTCTTGCAAAATCAACAAGATTGCAGTGTCTATCCAAAAGATCAATTACCATGGGAAATATTTTTACTGACCCAAGTAGATTCCCCTGATTAATCAGTGAGCAATTTGTATATTTATATGCAGTCACATCAAAGCTTGTGGGTACATAATCTATAATGAAAGTTGCTTGAATGTAGTCCCTGACTTAAGACCACAACTGAGCCCAAAATTTCAATTGCTAAGCAAGGCAGTTGTTAACTGAGTGGTACCCCATTTTTTGCCATAGTTATTAAGTGAGTCACTACAGTTGTTAAGCGAATCAGGTGGTTGTTAAGTGAATCGGGTTCCCCCATTGTCTTTGCTTGTCAGATGCTTCCTGGGAAGGTTGCAAATGAAAATCCCAGAACCCCCGAATGCTACAACTGTTCTGTCCGGAAAGAAGCGCGGGAGACCGGGTTCCAAACAACAACTCTTTATTTCAAACCGCTAGGTAAAGAAACAGAACATAGCCCAAGCCGCCTTTATATAGCGGCTAGCCTGCCGGCTTGTGGCCAGTGACAGTTATTTAATTCTTCCCGCCGTTTGGCAGCTTCCTGGATTGGTTCCTAGCGAACCAACCCGTAAGTGGCCTTTTCGGCCAATCAGAATGAAGTGCTTGGATCCTACCAAGTTCCATACAGAACAACAACCATCAGAAATGCTGCTAGCCAAGCACCTGTAGTTTGATCACATGACTATGGGGATGATAAGACAGTCATTAGTGCAGAGGCTAGTCATAAATCACTTTTTTTCAGTACCATTATAACTTTGAACAGTTATTGAATGAATAGTTGTAAAGCCTTCTCGCACTTCAAAGTGAAACATCAACTTTCTAATGGACAAATTAGAACAAGTTATTTTATGGAAGGAGGCTTAAAGGGCAAAGCAATAATATATTGCCTGTAATTGCTCCAGTCCTGGGAATAAAGGTTCTGTCTAACCACAGCATAATCATATCTAGTAGTTTTCACATCTTACTGGTCCTCATTAGTTTAACAATCAGCTACCTTAGGGAGCTACTGCTCTTCACCAGTGGTGGGATTCAAAGTTTTTTACTCCTTTTAAGCCATGTGGGCATGGCTTGGTGGGCGTGGCTTGGTAAGCATGTCAGGGGAAGGATACTACAAAATCCCCATTCCCTCCCCACCCCACTAACCTGCTTTCCAACTCCGTTCTCCTGTGCAGGGCAACAAAAGGAGAGCCAGCTGATCAGCTGGGACTCAGGAGGCAGAGAATAGAGGGGGGCAGAGCCAGTCAGAGATGGTATTTGTGGGTTCTCTGAACTGCTCAAAATTTCTTTTACCGGTTCTCCAGAACTGGTCAGAACCTGCTGAATGCCACCTCTGCCCTTCACATCTTGAGATGTGGCTGCTGAATTTCACCGCAGATCTCTGCATGCTGCATTCAGCCCAATCCTCACCCTTCCTATAGACTGTAGCTCTAAATTTTAGATCCACCACAGATCAGAACAGTGCCCTTTGCACAACTGATCAAGGGCAGCTGGTCTCTGGCACCAGCAACAAGATTTTACTTCAGCTTTCTGGCCCCAGTTATTAATCAGACCAGGAGCTTGTCTTTAGGAGATAGACAGATGGTTCTCCCTCTCTTTCACACAGATACACAATGTAGAGGCACCAAGCAGATGAAATGCAATTCAATTCACTTGAATGATAGAGTAGGAGAAATCCATAAAATCCTATATTTTAGGATAACTCTCTTGCTTCTAGATTTTATATCTGGAATACAAAAAGATTACATACATGTGTACAGTCAGAAAGATTGCATGTGCTATGCATCAGATTGCTTGCTTATCAGTACTTTATTAAATCATTTCCTTGGGTGGGTGGGTGGGTGGGGAATTTTCTGAAATAAAAATAAATACAGCCTTAAAAAAAGTAGCAAGTGTAGAAAGATGTTAATCAATAAAGAAACCAGATGCACAAAAATGGGAAGGAGGGAAAGGGAAGATAAATGTCTGAAATTAGTTTATTCTGTACTTTGGCATGATTAATTTTAAATCCCAGATTTTGAGCATAGCAATTGTTATCCAAAATAAAATAGATCTTCAGAAAGATCCAAAGGTAACCAGGGACAACATATGGACAATAACATGTGCCACTGAGGTTTCTCCCAAAGAATATTTGATACAGATAATAATGTATTTACGAGCAAAATCCAGCTAAACATAAGTATCATAAAATCCCATGAAATCGAAAAGACCGCAATATGTTCCCAAGGTGATTTCATAGATAGAATGCTGAATACATAAACATTAAGATCCAGCCAGTAATAAGTACTTGAAAGCAATGGCATATGATTCGATCTTATTAGATCTTATTGAAAATAGATGCAACTGTGTAACTGAAATACAATTAAAATTAAAGAAGAGATCAATGGCACAACATTTTAGGCTATGATGTATGCATTATTCAGCATGCATTTCTGTATACTGCACTATTTGGCAGAAATATTTTTTATTTCCAGATGGAAAGAGCTTAGTTGCTCCCAGCCAAAAGACACTACTAATCCACTCTTTCTGTGGCAGCAAGAAAGAAAAGAAAAAAATGCAAGTCCAAGATAGTAAAAAAACAAAATATTTTTTTATTTCTTTATTTTTATCCTACCTTTATGGAGCCGTAGTGATCCAGTGGTCAGAATGCAATAGTGCAGACTAATTCTGCTGACTGCTAGCAGTTCAATTCTCTCTGGCTCAAGGTTGACTCCATGGTCAGTAAATTGAGGACCCAGATTCCAGGGAAAATATGTTTATTTTGTAAACTGCTTAGAGATGGCTGTGAAGCACTGTAAAGTGATATATAGGTCGAAGTGCTATTGCTATTTATCATTTTTAATGAATCATTTTTAATTTCAATAATTCAAGGTGATTAAAATAGCTAAATTCTTTCTTCCTCCAATTTTCCCCACAATAGCCCTATGAGGTGGGTTGGGCTGAGAGAGAGTTACTGTCCCAAGATCACTCACCCAATTTTCATGCTTAAGATGGAACAAGAACTCATGGTTTCCTGGTTTCTAGACAAGTGCCTTAACCATAAACTAAACTAGCTAGGGGAGCTGATATCTGGACATTGTGGAGAATTAAGTGAATGTCTGCAATCAAAACCTCATCTAGAAGGACTACCTACTTCTCATAGATATTGGCCATAGAGAAGGAACTCCTAAGATGTTAAAACATGGCAAGGTTCAGATGTTCTGGAAAATATCTGGTTGGGCAACTACCCACTAATGTTTAGATGGACAAGGAACTATTTACCCTATTTCAGCTTGTTTGGCAAAGTGTAATCTCCACCCCATGACTGAAATTCTTGCAACATATCAGTAGAACATTTTTCCTTTGAGATGCCTAGAAGAAAGTGGGCAATCAGAATGTCTTACAAAAAGTGGACTTTTGTATTATATATTCTCTCCTATATGCCTCACTTTTTAAACTATTGCAAACTTTAGCTTACACAATTATCTGAGTGTATGTGTCTTAACAATAATAATTTTGTGTCATCAAATCAGTCCTGACTGCTGATAACTATCTGGACAAGTCCCTGTAGTTTTTTTTAGCAATGTTTTACAAGTGTTTTGCCATTGCCTTCTTCTTGGAGCTGAGCAAAAGAGATTGGCTCAAAGTCACTCAGCTGCTTTGTGCCTTAGGTGGGATTTCTGCTTTCTAGCATTGTCTCCTTAACCACAAATTTATATCTTAGCTATCATCATCAAAATTTAAAAATCCAGTTTCCAAATAATCTGCCAGATTTCTCAAAGATCTGAAAGCTACTTTGGGAGGTTCAAACAGTTAAGCAGCCAAAGCTTTGGGTTTTGAAGCCGTTCTTGAGGTTTTTTTTAAACCACAAGACCAAATGATTTTAAGGTCTCCTCTGACAGATATTAATGGTCCAAATTTACCTTGGACAGCCTCAAATGCTCAGCATACCTGGGGAAGACTTCTTGCCATTTGTAGATGGATTGATTATGATTAGAGGCTTTCTTTGTCAACTTTTTTTCTCACACTCTTGCACGTAGGCACACCTGGGGCAAAATGTTCATCTGCTCAACACTCAATCAGATTTCTGACAGATGTGTCTTTGTTCTTTATCTCCTTGAGAGTGAACAATGAACCAAAAATGTAGACCTTACAATATTCTACCCAAGAGCTCTGTACATTGGCCAGTCTCAGAAAATGGAACAATGTCCACCTAACCTCAGCTGAGGAGGAAGAAACTGGAATCTGAAGAAAGAAAGATACTGGGGGGGGGGGANAACTGGAATCTGAAGAAAGAAAGATACTGGGGGGGGGGGAGTGGAGCTGCAAGACCAGGTGATTTTATTTAAGCCCCAGGGGAATCTTTTTCTTGGAGTGTGAAAAACAGCAAGGGCAGTTGGGAATTATAAGCTACTTCTATTGAACCTTGAATGACTTCATCAGATATTGTCATTACCCATTTCCTGCAAACTCTATGGTTTGGATCCAGGGGAATATTGCACATTTAGACAAATCCTTCCAATTTCTCTCTTCCTCATTCTACATGATTCTAGCATCATTGTCAAGAGATTGTACTGAAATCCACCAAACTTGATTTACATGATCTTCTGCAGATCCTCACTCCCCAAAACAAGTTTCAATCCTTCACTGTAAATCCGTGATATTTGATATGAATGTGGTATCTTGGAAAAATCTGGAAATGCCTAAATGAGCATTTTTCAGCCTTGGCAAATTTAAGATGTTTGGACTTCAACTACCAACTCCTCCTGGCTGGAGAATCCTAGGAGTTGAAGTCCTTAAAGTTGCCAAGATTGAGAAATACTGGTCTAAATGCATTCTACTTTCAATCTCAAATACATGTATAGGGCTAATTTGACCCTTAGAAAACATTATCCAATCTTGAATGGGGTAGGGGAAAAAGTCTCTATAAGTTGTCAGGAAATAGCAATAGCACTTACACTTATATACCACTTTATAGTGCTTTATAGCCCTCTCTGAGCTGTTTACAGAGTCAACCTATTGCCCCCAACAATCTGTGTCCTCATTTTACCGACCTCAGAAGGATGGAAGGCTAAATCAACCTTGATCCAGTGAGAATCGAACTGCTGGCAATCAGCAGAGTTAGCTTGCAATACTGCATTCTAATTGCTGCACCAACACAGCTCAATGCTATGTTGTTGATAAAGTTGGTTAATATTTTGCAGTTCACATTTTAAAAGACAGTGTTTGAATTCCAAAAAAACATTCCAATTAGGATTAAGGCCCCATCCAAACGTAGATACATGCAGTAAGGTGAGGTAGTCGTCCTCCTTTAGGGAGGACAGTCCTTCTTTTGTAAGTTCTGTCCTCTCTCAAAAAGTGTCCTCCTACACGTCCTCCTTTTTGATATTTGAAGAATAATCTGCAAATCTCCGTATTTGGTTGATGCCAATCTGATCCGTTGTGTGTGATGTGACGTATTTGTATTTGACATGGTGATTCGTTAAGGCTCGGTACAGCGCAGTGAGATGTGATTATGAGATGCATGCGCTCCATAGAGGAGAATTGTTTTGAGAGAGTGTGCTGTGCACAAGAGTGTGCTGTGTGCAAAAGTGTGCTGTGCACAAAAGTGCACCACATGCAAGAGTGCGCCATGCACAAGAGTGCACAGCATGCAAGAGTGTGCCATGTGCAAGAGTGTGCCATGTGCAAGAGTGTGCCACACACAAGAGTGCGCCATGCACAAGTGGCTTTGGGTTTTTTTCTTCAATTTATTTGTGTCCTCCTTCTCATTGTAAAAAAGTTGGTCACCTTAATGTAGACAAAGGGGGATCCTCTCTAAAATCCATGCACATGTCTCTGTGTAATTTTCATAACATGAGCTGAAGAACTCCCTTTTTGCACTATTCAAATACTTGAAAGCATGTAGACAAGAGATAAAGCTCCAGTTGTTGCTCTGATAGTTATACCCAACCTAGTGTCTTCAGTATGTATTTGGAATACAATTCCCAGTATTCTTCAGTAAAGAAGATCTTGATGGTTATACTCACAATGTGTCTACAGCATAGTAACATGTGGCAATACAACTTAGCTGTAAAGCAGTGCAAATACACACAATCTTCAAGAATGCTGGTTTCCTGCAAAAGTCATAACCTCTCTGACTGCAAATGAATCATGGAAAAAGAATGGGCCATCTTCTTCAATCCAACCCAAATTCTCTTCTCTGCCTGATCTATCCTGACCTTCATACATTGCTATGAAGGTCTGAAAGATTTTCAGTCCTCTGCAGCAATTCTGCAGAGTAACACTGATTTGTGCTCCAGCTGATAGCTTTTTTTGATAACATCAGAACATTTCAGTGCATTTGAGGTCTTCAGCCATTAACTCAGGTTCTACCAGCTCTTAAAAATAGGATTTTTTAAAAATTTCAGTGCTACAATGGGGGTAATTAGGCTAATTATGACATGTTCTAAGGATTGAATTGGTCCTGCTGTGAAATATGACTCCAAGGGTTGATCCCATCTATATCTTTACCTCCAGCTAATCTTTCCCAGCTATCATTACTTTAATCAGTTAGGTTTTCCTCTTCTTACTGGATATGTTTATCACTTCTCTTACATCAAGTTGTCTATGTGTGCAAACTAAAAGGCACAACATGTTTCTTTCTTGCCAATCAAGCAATTGTGTCTCAGGCAAAAGGGCTATAATGGTATGAAACTTGTATGCATATGTGTTTCTCTTTTCTTTCTCCCCAACACTATATTTTTCACCCATTCCCAAATCCTATGCTTTTTGCAATGTTGTAAGAAATACATGCAGCCCTGAGTATAGATCTATTTTTTTTTATCAGGAGCTTGATTGCATTCTAATCCCAACGTTACTTTTTCTAAAAGGCAACTGAAGTTTATTGGGTTTTTTTTTTGAAAACATTTTGCTTCTCATGCAAGAAGCAAAGCATTTTCAAAGAAAAAAAAAGACAGTGCAATTACCTTTTGGAAAAAGCCCCTTTGGGGCAATCATGACCTAGATGATTGAGAAGTGGGGAGCTATGGTTCCTTTATGACTTGTGGACTTCAACTCCCAGAATTACTCAGCCACCATGGCTCAGTCATAAAAGGGCCATAGTTCCCCATCCCTGCCATAGACAGATATCCAACCAGCAAATAATAAAAGAGGAAAGGGAGGGAGGAAGAGTGAAAGAGACAAAAGTTGAGTTGTGGGACAGAAATATTGCCGAAGATTATATATTTAATTTGTTGTGAAGTTCTATTTATTTAAGCACTAAGCCCAACATTGGCTACATCTGGAAGTATAAGCTTTCCACATGTGTGTGATTGCCTGCAAAGAAAAACAAGACAAAATACTTGATGGAGCAAAAGTTGAAAGTTATAACATAATGGAAGCTTTGGAAGACTTTTTTTCAAATCATGTGAAGGTCATCTTCAAGAGTCATTTTATCCTTCCAACAGAAATCCAGGAGCCAGAAGAATACTTTTGATACACACAGAGTATGCTTAGTCACAGTATTAATAGGCAAATGTGCCCATCCATCCATCCATCCATCCATCTTTCACTATGACTGAAAAGAGATAGATCACATCCATTTTGAAAACAGACCGATCATGTTCATATTGATATGGAAGTTGATAGTTAATACAGATACTCTCTGACCTATTACCAGTTGCTTAATGATCGTTTGAAAATACAGTGAGCCTAGATGGGTGCTTTACAGCCTGAAACTTTCTGGGTGTTGTAAACTGTCATAGCATCTCCCTCTCTCATGCACCATTTCAGGCACTTGGCAACTGGTTCACCTTTATGACCAATTGCAGCATCCCTCAATCACACAACCACAATTTTGCCACTTTCCAGCAAAAAATGCCCATTTGGAAGAATGGGTTCATACTTAGGAGTGCGGCATTCACTGAACAATTACAATGATTTGCTAAATCATCACTGCAAAGATCTTGTAAAATTGGGTCCAGTCATGGGGGCCTTGGCATACAACTGTAATGACTTACAACCATAAATCTAGTTCCAATTGCAGTCATAAAATCAAAGACTACCTGTAATCCAACAAGAATATCTGACAGTTCATCAATACTTTTATACTCCTTTTACCCTATCACGTACACAGTTAGTATAGGCGGTTAGTTACATGTGGTCACTACAAGAGCTGTGCAAGAGCAACTAAGATGTTTAATGGCCTGGAGACTAAAACATGTAAGCATACAGCTGCAGGAATAGAATATTTATTCATTATTTATTTATTTATTTAATTTATATTGCTGCCTATTCACCCATGGCAACTCGAGGTGGCTTACACAACATAAACTCTTGTTTAAAACAAAAAATAAAATAAAAATAAAAACAATAAAAACTAACAAAAAGAATCAAATAAATTAGTAAAGTTCAATAGAACAAAATTTGGAAAAAAATAAAAATAAATAAAAACCAAGTCCCACCCCCCTGCCCTGATAGCAACAGATCACACTAGCCATTTGATGGGCTCCATCCCTCTATGGGTTCCCCAGGCCCTCTGGCAAAAGCAGGTCTTTCAGAAGAGTGCTAGAGTTGGGGCCATTCTAATCTCTGGGGGAATGATATTGCTAGTCTAGAGAAAAGAAGGAGTAGAGGTGACATGATAGTAATATTCCAATATTTGAAGGGTTGCCACAAAGAGGGGGTCAACTTATTTTTCAAAGCATCAGAAGGTAAGACAAGAAACAATGGATGCAAACTAAGCAAGGAAAGAAGCAACCTGGAATTAAGGAAAGACTCCCTAACAGTGAGAACAATTAACCAGTGAAACAGTGTGCCTTCAAAAGTTGTAGGTGCTTCATCCCTGGAGGTTTTTAAGAAAAGACTAGACAGCCATCTGAAATGGTATAGGACTGGAGCTACAACCCTGGGCTGCAACCCACTTTCTGCCATGGCCTGTTTGAAACTGGGCAGTGAGAGAAATGGGCAAGCATGCACATGTGAAGTTCCACTTGTATGATCAGAGGGTGTTTGTGCTCGTGTGTGAAGCTCCATTTGCATAAGTGGAATTGCACAAGTGCAGCTTCACGTGCGAACACAAATGCCCTCTGCTTGTGTAAGAGGAGCTTTGCAGGTGAGCACAAGTGCCTGCCGTTCAAGAGATTGGAGTTTCATGTGCAAGCACAAGCACCCTCCGTTGATGCGCAAAGCTCCATACATGCAAGTGGAGGGCACATGTGTGTTGCTCACACAAATGGAGCTGTGTATGTGTGCATGAACATGCCACTCACATGCCCCCCGCTGCACTGGACTGGGATGACAAGCTGGAAAGGTTGGGGACCACAGGTATGGAGTCTTCTGTTTAAGCAAGGGCTTGGACTAGCAGACCTCCAAGGTCTCTTCCAGCTCTGTTCTGACTGATTGAACTTGATAAGGTTGTGGAGCACTGTCCTGTATTATTCTGTCTTCATGATTTTCTTCTTACATGTGAAATGGGCTGTCATGATCTGATCCTTGTCCTGCATTGCTTTACAAGTTTGCCTTCAGAAGTTGTGATTGCTTCATCACTGGAGGTTTTGAAGAAGAGTTTGGACAGCCACTTGTCTGAAATGGTATAGGGTCTAGATGACTAGAAGACCTCCAAGGTCCCCTTTCAGTATTATTCTGATTAATCTATAGTAAGTGGATTTGATATAAAGGAGGAAGGGAAACATCACTCATTGGAAAAAGAGAAAGCCTTATGGTGATTACCCAATGGATACATTCATGTCTTCTTGGCAGTAATAAAGAAGTGATTTGCTTCTGTTTAGTCTCAACATGTTTTGTTGCTTCTCACTCTAGACTATAATCCTGGTATTTCCAGATGGTGCATTCATGCCATCAGTGTGCATGGCACTTGATAATGCAGTCCAAAGCTGTTTTCAGGGAAATTAAGGCAGATGAAATCAAGGACAGAGTGAGAATCCACATTCAACTTTACTGTATGAGATTTTTACCCTGCCCTTCTTCAGAATCGCAACTCAGTATATCTCCTTTTAATCAACACAAGAATATTCTAGCTTTAAAGAGGAAGACTGATCCAATTTGAAACTATGACCCTGACGGCTAAATAGGGATTTTATTCTCAATTCATCCAGTCTTAGTCTATGCTAACCTCTTCTGGGTTATCCATACTTTGATTCAGTTTTCATAGGACATTGTTTCCAAAGTCTGATCTGGGGAAATCATGATGTGTCTGACCATTTAGGAGAAGATTTGTAATGTTTAGGAAATAAATATTCCAGCAAAATGAATATTAGAATATACAAAGTGAATATTAGAATTGCTTTCCTTGCTCAGAATAGAGGGGATTTTTATGCAACTAAAATAGAAATGCACAGATACACAAATTCCTTTAAATCATCAAATCTGTCAAAACGTATACATTCTCATATATTTCAATTGTTTTTAAAAATTCAAAATTGACTTATTTCTGGAATCCCAGAAGCATCTAAGAGGGGTCCCCAGTGTTCTGTGGTACCATCAAGTGCTGCATGACTTATATAGTAGTTCTCAAAAGCTTTCAAAGACAAACTAGCATCTGCATAAACTAAAAAAATTGGCTCATGTATTGCAGAAGCAGAATTGTAAGGAGTTGTTCAAATGCTTCACAGAAAAGGGAGGGTTAAGGAAAGATAGCAAGGCAGATTTTAAGAGGTCCGGGAGGCAAGGGAGACAGTGAGGGAACAAGATGGAACTGATGACATTTGCTCGGGTAACTTAGAATATGAGAAGCAAAGGTCATGCAATCACAAAGAACAATTGGGATAAGAAGAATAGAGGTATATGAGGGCACAATAAGAACTGGATATCAATGAAATACAGGGCTACGCTCCAGATTTTTTAAAAGTTGGATCCAGCCAATCTCAACAGTACAAGCTCTCTGTTCCTTTCTTGAAAAAGAGCTTTTTAGAAAGATGAAATAGGCCGTTTTTTTTTCTAAGTGTGCAGGTAGTCCTCAACTTACAACCATTCATTCAGTGACAATAGCACTGAATAAAGTGGTTATGACTGGTCCTCACACTTATGACTGTCACAGCATCTGGTATCATGATCAGAATTCGGGCATTGGGAAACCAGCATGTATTTACAATGGCTGCTCTGTCCCTCAGTCATGCAATTGCCATTTGGGAAGAGTGCCATAACAATTGTATGATTCACTTAACAATCACCTTGCTTAGCAACAGAAATTCTGGTCCAGCTGAGGTTGTATGCTGGACTTAGGGTTTCTCTCAGACAAATTTTTATTTATTTGCAACCTTAGTTTCAATGGGTAAAATAACTATGTAATAACTCTGTAGGTTTACTGTTCTGTGAATGAACAAAATGATTTGCTACTTGCCCACCATTGCATAATTTTTTTATTCAAATTTTTACTGATTACCAAACCAAGCAGCAGCAGCACTGTAATAGAATTATATGATGATTTTCAAAATTAAGCACTGGATTATCATGTCACAGTGAAAATGAATAATCAGAGTGCAAATTGGCCAAAAAGCCACATTTTAATGGATCTTCTGCCTGCAATCCAATAATTTATGATATTTATTGTGATAATTTTCATACTCCAGTATCACATAAAATGTTCCTGCCCTAACTGTAACAGATTTATCTCAAGTAGAAGACTAAGACGCAATTAACAACTTTATTTTAAAAATGCTACCCCGCCATCATTATTTTTATTGGGATTCTGCCTATAATTCCCTGTATATGTGGAACAGGACAGAGCAAATTATCTCCCTGAATGAAGTCAGTAGCTTCTCTGCTTCCCTCTAATAATTCTTCTCTCTTCTGAAGGAAATCAGCTTGGTTTCCCTCCTTCCTGTTGCATTCTTCTTCCCTCAGGGTGCTGAATGTGGCTTTGGCTGGTTTCTTTGCCCTGAAGGATTAACAATTCATCTTGAAAGACTGTTGGCTGGAAAGTCTTTGAAGGCCTCACTCTTGAGGAAGAAGCCAATCCTATTGATGGATCTGGCCACACCCTGGGCTTCCAGATAAATAAGCACAATATCCCTCACTTAATGCAAGCCACACTTTCTAGGCACATACCCTTGTGGCTTCAACAGGAGCTAGGTAAAAGACATTCCTTGGGGGCTTGAAGGCTTTCTGTTGCTCATGCCATCTTCCCAAAAAAGAGAGAGAAGCTTAGGAGGAGAAATCAAGACATGCCAGGTAAATCAGGTGAGTCCTGTAGAGGAGGAATATAAAGCACATTCTCCCACCACAAAGCTTGCTCTCTGCTGTAGGGAGATGATATTTCTGGACAAATCCATTTTCTGGATACAGTGGAGAACCCTTTGAAGTGAAGGAAAGTAGTATAAAAAATCAGAATTGTAAAGTTGTGAGGAGCCTCCAGTCTAATCATTACTCAGGTCAGTGCAGGAATCTGAATTAATGCATCCTGGAATGATGGCTGATCGAAGTCCTCATCATTTCTCTGTATAATTAATTCCATTGCCAAATTGCTCTTATTGTTAGATTGTTTCTTAGTTGGAACATTTAATGTGAGAAGAGAACCAGTTCTTTTTACACATATTGTGTTCTTTTTCATTGTTTATTTGATGGGTCTATTATTTTGATTCTGTTCTGTTTACACTCTTTTCATTTTCTTCCTTTTCATTATTGTAAACTGTCTAGAGTAGCCTCACAGCAAGATAGGCAGCAACTAAATTTAACAAGGAAATACATAAATATTATTCCCCCACCCCCATGCCTGTATTCTTAAAAATTGGGGCAGGTTTCTATAGGGGAAACTTCCGTCATTTCAACAGCATGATAAAATAATGACAATAACTTTCCCAAATTATCTTTTGTAGCTCTTGAAGAGGAACGTGTATATGTCATGTACTGTGTCTTCAAATCAACGTTGATTCCTGGTGACTACCTAGGGCAGTCCTTGCAGCTTTCTTGTTTTTTACAGAAGTGGTTTGCTCTTTCCTCCTTTCTAGGGCTGAAAGAGAGCAATTAGCCCAAAGTCATCCAACTGGCTTTGTACATAAGGCAGAACTAGAACTTATGGTCTTCCTGTTTCTAGCCTGATGCCTTAACCAAACTGGTAGAGAAGCTTTATTAGAAAGAAAGAAAAATAGCCATCTTTTTTTTTCACTAAAAGATAATTGTATTGACGTATTTTGTATGTGCATTTGTATTTATACTCAATGTGTCCATAAACATTTTGTATAGTTGCACATGTTCATATATGTGCAGTCACACTTATCTTTGTGTGCTCATGTGCATACATTTTGTTGTGTTTTTCACTGACATATTCTTAGATGCCTTGCATATTTGCATACATATATTTATATTTTGGTGTTGTTTTGCGCCTCTGGTTGGATGCTAACTGCATTTCGCTGCCTGTATCCATGGCAATGACAATAAAGTTGAATCAAATTTAATCTAATCTAATCTAATTCATCTGAATAAGAATGGGAAATGAAAAAGAGGTTGAAAATCATTCTCACTGAAGCTATAAATAAATGTATTATGGTTAAATTATCAGCTATAGAAATGTGGAGCATTTCAGATATGGAGAGGAAGGAATGGTGAATGCACTATTTTCTGAATGCTTTTTTTCAATACTTAGTACAAAACAATTGAAGATATAGATCGGAGATAGAAGAGCTGTTTGGTTTGAGGAATATATAACTGCAAAGAAGGATAATATCATTGGAAGAACTGGCAAGGAAGCTTGTGAATCCAACAAAATCATTCAAGAACATAGATGTTAAGAAACAAAGACAAGGAGCTGATAGGAGGGAAGTTCAAAAGTAATGTTAGAAAGTATTACTTCACAAAAAATAATAAATTATTATTTATTAAATTTATCAGCTGCCCTGTTTACCACAGAGTAACTGGTAATGGAAGTTTGGAAACAACTTTCAGTGGAGGTAGTGGTCAGTCATCAGTAACTGATGCTTGGGATACACATGTGTCTGTCATCCAACAAAAATTAAAAATAAATAAATAATAACATAAATAAAAATATCTAAATAATTTAAAATATAAATACATAAATTGAAAAGAAAACAAAAAAGCAAACAAACTCAAAGGGCAGATTCAATGGACCCCTGGGTCTTTTTCTGCTGTCTGGTTTCCTATGTTTCTATGTTTGTGAGAGCTCAGGGTGAGGAATCAAGGAAATAAAAGTATATTTTATTCTGAGACCTAACAAATTCTCAATACCTTATTTGTGATAGTTCTAAAATCAAATGAAAATGATGTTGGGAAGACTTTTGCTTTGATCCTATTTCATTCGCTCTCTGTGATTTATGGGGTTTATCCTCAGGCCAACATGCAGAAAATTGCAGCCTTAATGAGGACAGCCATGACAGCGGTAGACAGAAATAAGTGTGTGTGTATGTGTGTGGGGGTTTTTTTTTGTGTGTGTAGTCTTTAGTGCTAACTGGGACTCACAACAGTGAAAATTAATAAGACTGTTGTTATATTAGCAAAGCTAGAGATTGATTTTAAGTGATTCACTGGCAGGAGAATCAATGGAGGACTAGATGGGAAATGGCAGAGAGAAAATTGATTGGCCAATAGGCAGTCACTCCCATTAAGTGCTAAAAAAGACAGCTTTCTGAATCCTAGCATTCCATTCCTACAGGTTCCAAAAGATTATTAAAACAAATGAAGGATGTTCACCTGAAAAGAAATAGGCTACAGGAAGCCAGAACATTGTGGAATTGTAAACTTAATTTGAGTGTCCTCCAAAACAGATTTAAAATGGAGACAAAAATCCTCAAATCACAACAGCATAATATTTGTGGCCAAAGGTCACAAAGCAATCACGGCTTTTCACAGATGCTCATTTGCCAGTTTAAAATATATTTATATATATAAGATCATCATATTAGGTCCAGTTAGCTTTGGCTGTTCAGAATTGCAGTCCCATTTTGTGCCTTAGCTTCAGCCTGGCACATGGCTAAATGCACTTTGTGTTCTACCCTCTACATTTAATAGTTCCAGTCTTACCCTGAGGCTTGAAGTAATGTTGGTTTCTAGATAGGTTTGACTTCTGTCCTCTCTCTTTTTAGAAATTCAGGTTAGAATCATAATAAGCCACAATAAAATTCTGCAAACTTTGAGATACTGAAAGAAAGGAGGCTCTCACTCTGTTAAAAAAAAAAAAACTGTCTTCAATTTGAGATCCTGTAGGAAAGCAAAGTATCTTCTAAGACTAGAAGTATTTTACAAGCTAGGAAAATACACCTTTCAAAGGAATATGTTCAGTGACTAAAATGTTGAACAAATTCCTATCATTCAGCTTCCCACCACTCCTTTGAAAAATCAAGCATTGAAGTAAATAAACTTTTTTTTTTCATTTATGCCCATATATAAACTGATCATATGCATTGTCTCCTCTTTCCACTTCTAGGTTGACAAAAACTTATAAGGAACTCCTGCACTGTAGTCTCTCCTGTTAACACTTCCTGAGGATTGGCTTGTTTTGCACAGAATCCAGGCTGGGCCATCAATTCCCTCTAGTTGACCTCATCTTGAACAAGGCAACACCCCATACCTCAGAGATGGGGGTAGCCAAAGTCATCCGGCACTTCAGTGGGGGCAGTGGGGCAGGAGAACTCCAAGAAGACGAGTCCGTGGAATCCCCCAAGAACTGCCACAATGGCAAACTTGTCACCATCCAGCCACGCAGCCGTTTTGTGAAGAAGGATGGCCACTGCAATGTGCAGTTTGTCAACATGAGTGAAAAGGGTCAGCGGTATCTCACCGATATCTTCACCACCTGTGTGGATATTCGCTGGCGCTGGATGTTCCTCATCTTCTGTCTTTCTTTTGTGCTCTCCTGGCTTCTCTTTGGCTTTACCTTCTGGCTCATTGCTGCACTTCATGGTGATCTTGCACCTGACCAACCTCCCAACTCAAGGCCTTGCTTCTCCGAGGTCACCAGTTTCATGGCTGCCTTCCTCTTCTCCTTAGAGACCCAGACGTCCATTGGATATGGCTTCCGTAGTGTGACAGAGGAATGCCCCTCGGCTGTACTGGCTGTGGTCTTGCAGTGCATTCTTGGATGCATCATTGATGCCTTCATCATTGGAGCCATTATGGCCAAGATAGCCAAGCCAAAGAAACGCAATGAGACCCTTGTTTTTAGTGAGACTGCTGTGGTGGCCATGCGAGATGGAAAGCTATGCCTTATGTGGCGTGTGGCTAACCTGCGGAAGAGTCACCTGGTAGAGGCCCATGTCCGTGCACAGCTGTTGCAGGTAAGGAGAATATTGGTGAGAAACCTATCAGTAATAGAGAAGAAGGCAGTAAGACATCTGGGAAAATTTTAAGATATAGTCTTCTGTGATACCTGGATAGATATATAGGAAAGGATGAAAAGAATCTAGATTGAGAAGAGAGTGATAGAGCAGGTTAGAGAAAATTTGGAGGAGACAAAGTTGGCTGGAAAACTAAGAGCAGCGGCTACAGGAATACTAATATTGGATGGATGGAGGGATGGATGGGTGGATGGGTTTAAGAAGTGAGAAAGTGAATTATGATGGATCTGGAAGGAATGATGAATACAAGGTTGGTTTCTGAGTGGCATAGAGCATGTTCATAATATGCTGCTTAAGTTCTACAGGCCATGTAACAAGCATGCAATGAAACCTTGGGTCGATCTAGGCTGTACACTGAGAGAGCCAACAACTTCAATTACATTTTTTCCAGTCATCAGAAATGGCAGTTGGCTCCACAAAATGGATTTTATGCCTTGTCTTATAACCTTTCCACCTTCCTTTGTTTCCTTTTCACACAGCCTCGTGTGACCCCCGAAGGCGAATACATTCCCCTGGATCACAGTGATGTTAATGTGGGCTTTGATAGTGGCACTGATCGCATTTTTCTGGTCTCCCCTGTGACCATTGTGCATGAGATTGATGCAGAAAGCCCTCTGTATGAGTATGGTCCTATGGAGCTGGCCAATGCTGACTTTGAACTGGTGGTCATTTTGGAAGGTATGGTAGAAGCTACTGCCATGACCACTCAATGCCGTAGTTCCTATCTGCCAAGTGAACTGCTCTGGGGACACCGTTTTGAGCCTGTACTCTTTGAACGGCATGGGCATTATGAGGTTGATTACCAGCACTTCCATCGTACATATGAGGTGCCTGGAACCCCAGCATGCAGTGCCAAGGAACTCAGCCAACGTAAATACAGGGTCTCCCCTGTGGGAACCACTGCTGCTCATTCTTCCTTCTGCTATGAGAATGAAGTGGCACTTACAACCTGTCATGAGGAAGAGGAGGAAGACGAAAGCCAGGGAAAACAGAGGGTGAGTGTGGAGAATGAAACAACCACTACCACGTGATGTGATCCATGTCCCTCAACTGAGGAGAGCTGAGGAAAGAAGGGGTAGCACCCACACCAGACTTCACATAGTTGGGCTCCTAAAACAATTGGCCAAAGGACCACATTTTCATACTTTGACTGACTGTCCCTCCCCCCTCCCCCCAAATCAAGCATCTCAGTTTGGTCATTGCTAGAAGAAATACTATGGAACAAATGGAAGACTTTTCTAGATCATTTGTCTCTGAAGACAGTTAAGGAGTTATTGATATAAAGTATGTCAATGTGAGGGGAAAGGGAAAGTTTAAGCACAGGGAAACTTGCAAGAAAGAATACCTATTTCATGGGCTTCAAAACTGCCCATGAATAACCTGATGTTTGTGATAATATAAATTAAGTTAATAGTAATTAGATAGAAGTCTGATGATACAATGTTTTTTGTAAGGAGATTGAAAGCTCTGTAAGAAGATGCTTTATGATGCTCTACTAATAGCGATCCCATTGTAGTTGTCTCATTTATGAAGTTCCAGGAAGCAAATGGAGAAGAAGCATTCTGTATATAGTGAAAATGATGGTTAGATGAAATTCTACAGAACTGGAATATGTCTGGTCTATAATGAAAATGCAACAGAGGGAGGCAGTTCTTCAGAGTTTAATAATATGTGTTTCTTTTCAAGGCCATTGAAATAGAAACAATCACAGGGCAATAACCAAATCATGCATCCCAGGAATACCCCTTTCTCAAGATCCGATGTGGAAACCTTTTCTAATAGTCCTGCAAAAGTAACTGGAAATTCTTAACAAGACATATGCTGGGGAGTTTATTATTATGGTCTAGTAATATCTGGAATAAAGGAATCTTTATAAGAATGAATAATGTAGTGTACTGTATAACATAAATGTGGAACTACAAAAAAAGTGTTTGCATTAAAAATGCAATGTAACTTGTGATAGCCATATGAGCTTTTCACACTTGTGGAATACATGCTTATAAACTTTCATATTTACATAGATATGAAAGGCTGCCTATTCTAAAAATTAATTTTTGAAAGGCAAACAAAGAGAACTATAGATTTAGAGTTAAGTATGTTCTGTTCTGCTTTCTTCCCCGTTATACATGAGTGATAACAAAAATGGTCAATATTTCATCTTCTGCTAATGTACTCCATTGATTTCAGTGACAGATTAAAGCTACTTAAATAATTGTGGCACCTGGATCAGAACTTTTAAACTCCTATTTTGCTGAGCTCAGTGCCTCTATCCACCCACTTGCTCCATAGCTAACTTTGAGGAACAGCCAGAAAAGAAGGGTAGATTGGGGAGGAAGAAAAGAAAGAAAGATTATCCTAGCATCACATTAAAAATCTCAATCTCATCTGCTCCACAAAGTTTGATGCATATCGGAGCTGTGAAAAATCCTGACACAAACAGCTGCTACCCAAGCTGGTGGATGGTAGCAACATAGGCTGAAGGTCAAAGAGGTGATAGAGCTGAGATTGGATTTGCCACTGGGAGCTCAGATTAATATGACACAGTTCCATCGCTAATCTCTTTTTATGCCAGTAACACGGGAGGGTAGAGGCAAACACATTGGGCTGTACCCTCTTCACAGTTTTCATTCCTCTCCTATCACCCTGGACCTCAAAGCACTGGCACCCAATCTTCATTTAGATGCCAATAATGTGACAGAATGTCAAGAGCTCCTTGTCACCAACATAAGCAGATGACAAATTCATGTGATAAAGCATTCTCCTTAAACTTAAAATATCCTCTCCTGGGTCTCTAATCTCCAGACCAAGGGCATATTTTAGATTGAAATGTGAAGGTTACCCCCAGATTTGGGCAGAGGTCAAATACACATTTTATCATGATTCTTTACTGATTGACCTATGGTCTACCTAAGGATACTTCCATACTGGTGATGTCCTCTATCCTGACCAGCCAACCTTGGTTTAAGATTTCTTCCCAATTCTGTGTCTAGAAACAAAATAATAACTCTCTGTACTTCATTCACCTTTAACATCACAGCTTATTCCCTTTTTTCTTCCATAGGTAGGAATATTTGGTGCATCTTGACAGGCAAATTTTTAAGATACAATTATAGAAATATAATTTATCAGTCATCATTATCATAAGCACCAGCATCTTACCTCATGTTTATGTGTGGGGGGAAGGATCCTACCTGTATTTTTTTTCTGAGCTTCAGATTTGGGATACCTCTTATACCAATAACTGGCTATGAATTATGTTATTTAACACAATCCTTATTATATCTGGAACATATATTTTCTTTAAGTTCAAGGCTTATAGATATGTGAAAATCTTCCCTCATTCCCTCATACCTTTTATTATTGCATCAACCTTGGGTGGAGACTGGCTGAAAGAAACCAAGTAGTTCTTTAACAATCCTTAAAAACCAAATAGAAATTGGAACCTAAATCTTTTCATTCTTAATGTGATATGATCCATGCACTAGTATCTGTTCTAAGTTTCTTAAGGAAATTTTTGTCCCAACTTTTTGTCCTTCATGATACAAAGAGGGCTCTGGTCTATTATTATTATTTTTTTGTTTAAAGTCAAATCTACCTCTAATTTGTGACAACTCTAAAACCAGTCCATAGTCAAAAAACTACTTAAATATCACAAATGAAAATGCACAAGACTAAGTTAATCTTTGAATAAAAGAAGATTTGTATTGGACAAATGAGAACCATCCTCTTGAGATTCACATATAGGAGATTACCACAGAAATGATCTCATCCCAATTATATCATCTCATCCCACCCAGTCAGGCAGAGAGGATTTATAGTGAATCCCTTTAGTTATTTTTCATGGTAGGATCCAGGATGAGAGTCTTCCCTGCTGTGGCCCTATCCTTTGGAACACCTTATTTCCAGAAGTGAGATGTGCACCCATTTTTCTTGCCTAGAGCTCAAAAGGAGCCTAGAGTTCAAAAGCACTGTAAGTTTATTTCATGTCATCTCTATCCAAGAATCTGATCTACTAATGGTCAATGCAAATTGGCAGCAGATAAGAGTCGACAGATTTCAAGGTGGGGGGGTGGATTTAGATTTCTTATGGGGGCATGGTGACTCCAATCTGATTATGCTTTTGATCCCGCCCTCAGCTCAGCCTAGTTATCTACACACAGCGTTGAAGCGTGTTTAACGTGGGGATGGATAATTGGGGTCATGAGTATGTGCTATCTCCCTTTTTAACACTTGATATTGTAACATTATAATTTGGTTTTTAACTTTATTCTTATTTATGCTTTTATACTTTGCAACATTGTAAGTATTTTATTGTAAGCTATCCAGAATCATTTAGGTGAAGCAGATAGTATAGAAATGTGATGAATGATTGATTGAATGAATGAATGAATTGAATGAAATAAAGATGGAGCCAGGAAACAAAAAGGTGTCTACTAAAGAGAAGAAGCTCAATTGAGGAAGAAAGATGCCTAGGGTTAATTGGGAAGAAGTAGAAGAGAACACAGCAACCACTAAAACCAACCAGAAAGCAACGAATTAATCCTATGGATTCCCAGCCTTTTACTTACTTTGGGGACCCAGAGAAAAAAGTAGAAATACTAACATTTCCGCTCAAACCCTAGTACATGAAGAGCTAACTTCTTGCACCTCTGCCACTCATGTTCTCCAAGCCACTTTATCTCTTTGTTCCAACAGTCACCCAAATAACAATATCGGGATGTCTGGCATTTTTGCAACAGCAAAAATGAATATAAGAGGGTGCTCACAAAATCTATTGATCAGGTCCTCAAATGCCTTGCATTCTCCTGGAAACCCCAAGGGAAGGTAAAGTTCTGAAAGGAGCTATTCTTCTCCTCTTTTAATTCTTTCATATAAACTGAATTTGAAGATTGTGAAAGAACTGAGCAGAGATACAGATGCTTAAGGAAAAGGATACAGCAAAGTGTATCACATTTACAAAGAATTATTTTAACAAGCTTCATAAACTCATGAAAAGAGTTAAGATTCACTGGAAATGGGCATGGTCCATACCAGGGTAACATGGTCCATCTCTGTTCTGTATTAGCGCTAAATCTATCACTGGCCAACTTGCTTGGCCAATGGCCAACTGATGACCATCCATAGAATAATTTGACATAGGTGATTCAGAAGTGACCTGTCCTGCTCTGCCTCAGGCTCAAAAGTCAACACTCATATATTTTGCTATCTGAGAGAGCCTTTTTTTTTTCTCAGCTCTGTCAGTCCCCCCAATGACAGCACTGTAGTTTATTGTCACCTCATCCATTCGTTTAAGAGATTCTGGCAGAAGAAATGGAAGCTTCAAGCGAGATGATCAAATCCCACTCTCTACTGTCTATCACTTGAATTGCAAGCTTGCAACAGCACTGCATTGGGGATTTTTTTTATGCAAGAGATTCATCAAGCTAACTCAGTCGTGTGTCACTTTAACAAGTAACAAACATTGTACACTAGACATCCAATAATTTTTTGTAGAGTTGATCAATTATTTCCAACATTTATGATTCCACAGATATTTCACCCAGACTGTAAGTCAGCAACTGTTTTTTTACATTTATCTCAGCAATAAAGAAATGTATGAAATATTATTCTGAGTTACAGCTGCATATACCCCTGTATTTAATGCAACCAAGTTTTATAATTCATGAGGAACATTACATGCATTTCTGTGCTGCATGCGTTCAAAGCACCATCAGATAGCAAAGAGTTTCAAAATTCTATATTTCGCTGCCTTCTAGTGATTGTCTGGATTTTTGCAGATAGATATAAAGATGCTTTTTAAAAAAGGATGCACTGTAATGTAGAGTTCCCTATTCTAGATGCATTGGACAGCAGCTGCCAAGGATGTCCAAACATACACTTTTGAGGGGGGGAAGCATGCATCAGATTAGTGGGAGGCTATTCTAATACATCAGGTAAGATTAAGAGTGACTGCTAAAGCCTTACCTGGCAAATTGTTTTCTAAGTCATTCTAAACAGGGCTGCTTTGAAGGATTGCATACAAATCCTTATTTAGAAGAGATTGTAAACCAATAAACAATTCTCCCTATCTGGCATTCATCTTCTTCTAAGTAGCAATTAAGTACATAAGTAAGATAACAGATAATTTTCTGCTACAAAGCTTGACAAAGATCACTGCACCTACTAATTAGTAAGGGGTCCTTAAGTGAATTCCCAGGTAAGGATACAAGAAAGACAAGCAACTGTCTAGATCTCTCTGCTACTCCCTTTCTTGTCTGCTTCTGAGGTCAGCAAAATAACTTTCTGCCAACACAGCCAGGTGGTTGTATTAAAGGGCAACAGAAAAGAGGCCAGCTGCGATACCATGCCCTGAAAATCAAGCCCTTCTCTGCTTTAGTTACAAGGCCAGCAAATGGGGCCATCCTTGCTTTTAACACGGAACAAGATAAAGAAATCTCTGGCTTTGCTTCTCCAATTGCTCTCCCTTATAGGTGCATGTGAGGAGGGGGCAAAGTGGGACAAGTGGAGGAAACCATCTGGAATGGCAGTTTTGTCAACAACCAAATTATCCCATTATCAGATGACAGGAGCAGAAAGGTTCTTTGACTTTCACCTGTCAAATGAGTTATTCTGGAACATGGATCCAGCTCTCTTCTAAAATAAAATATAACCCATGTCCCAAAAGAGCCCATGTCACAAATAACAAGACTGATGAGTAGTGCAAGTTAACACAAGGGAGAGAGCAGCATGTGATAATGAGCAATCTTTGTCGTTGACTGATTCTGCAAGGGAACAGCAGTTCTAGTTGTAGCAGCCACAACCAGCAACATCCAGAAAGAACCTGAGAAGTAGACAAAATCTGGCATTCCTTCCCCAACAAGCAACAGACCTTTCTGACAGAAACAGCAACATTCTTACATAGCTAATCCTGGCTAAAATATGGTAATTAGGGCCATGAATTCTGTCACTTCACAACATTCATAAAGCATGATGTCATATGATTATGCTGGCTTCTGATGGCAGTTATGGCAGTTCCAGTTGTCATTGTGTTGGAAGAATTATCCTTCTCGGTTCAGTTCCAAGTGAGGAAAAAGACACTGGAAACATGGAGGCTGTTTGGAAAGATGGTTTAATGGTGGACAGAACCACATGACTTGGAGCTCCAAAATGAAAAGGATAATCACATGTTGCAAGATGTTGGGTGAAGGAAAAGAAGGGCCAAGATGCTGAGAGACCCTTTTATAGCCTCTGTTGGGTCCCACCTTAGCGTTTCCTATTCCTGTGCAAGAAATGTATCCCATTGGCTGTCAGACTCCTGGAGGTGGGGGTCTTAGTTAACTTTGTAGTCTTTGTCTGGACCAGTGGTTGCCAACTGGTGGGCTGCATCCTACTAGTGGGCCGCTGAGAAATCTCACTCCCAGAGCACCCCCAAAGCAATTAATCCAGGCTGCGCAGAAATACAAGGCTGCACCGCCCACATGGCCCGTGGGAACCCTCCCTGCCAACTCGCTCCTTACCCAGCTAACTTGCTATTTTTCCTTTTTCCGACCATCCAGTGTTCTGCTGTGCCAGGAGATTTAGATAAGCTAGTAAGCAGGAAATTGATGGATTTCTTGCTTTCTAGCTCGTCTTTAGATCTTCAGCTCTCTTTTAAGCACAGCCGAACCTCCCTTATGTGAGGTGGAAGCAGATAAAAAAACCACCAAAAGATTCGTTCATCCAAGGAAAACAAGGTTTTATTCACGTGTCTG
>BHFT01000528.1:0-25851 GCA_004320025.1 Laticauda laticaudata | reverse complement strand
ATACTCTACCTGACTCTGTGGTTTCTTTCCCAAACCCCAAAAACTTTAACCTTAGACTTTCTACTGTTGACCTCACCTCTGTAGGGGGCGTACATAAATGCACCAATGTGCCTACCGTCCTTGTCCTATTGTTTCTTTTTTATTCATATCCATTCCATGTATTCGTAACCATGTTTATACTTATACCTGTTATCAAATACTTGCTTGACAAATAAATAAATAAAACTGATATATTTTCAAAACTATCAGTAAATCTCAAAATTGGAATAGTTAGATTGTTTGAGATCAAAATAAATCTAGAGGGAGGATTTAATAGAGCACATCTTGGAAGGCTATTCCTAAAGAATCCTCTGAAATTATTAAGAATGTTAATGAGAGAAAGCACAATATAACCAGATGTATTACACCAATATGTTGAATCTACATAGAAATATAATGTCAAGATAAAGCATTTTTCTTCCTGTATGCCTTAATTTACCATCACACTTGAATTGACGAGGACTTAAATCAGGTAGGCGCTGAGTTAAAAGCAGGCTTACTCTCAGGTGTAGAGCTGTGGAGCTTTATTTTTTCCTACTTAACTGAGGATGATTCTTAACTTCAGTAGAGAAACCTTAAGATAAATAGGTACAAAATAAAAACAAAAAATAACAGGCAACTGAAGCACCCTTCTGGGGAACCCTATTATTCCCAGGTGGTGACAGGTGATGACAGTCCTAATGCATATATGTGGCATGTATGTTGTGCAGCAGATGTGCTCAAACACATATGCAGGGTGACTGAATTCAGAGAATTCAGAAATGCCTGAAGTTGGGATTTAAAATGCGGAGACTCTAGAATGAGCAACAGTTTGAATCTGTCATTACAGAACAATTAAGCAACAAGTCTCACTCATAAAAGCTTTTGCTTAAATAAATTTGGTCAGTGTGAAGGTGCTATCAGATTTTGTGTCAGCTTTGTTAGCATGGACTAACTGCTATTTCTTCATCGCAGCAATCAGTTTGTGTAAGTAGTATTTCTTACCCTGACTGTCCTTGGCTCTGGTTGTTCAAAATGAGCCTATTTATAGGAGAAAAATATATTTGTATTGTTGATTTGCATTTTGAATTGACATTCATTTCTGTGAAAGACAGAGCTCAAATGAATCTGGCTGCCCAAAAAGTCTCCTTTGCAAATTGGGATGCTGAACTGTTTCCAGATATTCTTGATGGCTTACATACGCTCTGAGTATTTGATATCTGTATCTGGCATCAAATGGCCTTTAAAATCTGACAACTGATATCTTGAAATGTTTGCTGTATGTGATGATAGTATTCAAAAATACTGATCAGTGAAGCTACATGATGCATCATAGTTTCTATCTTTGGTTAGGGGTTTCTATCTTTGGTTATCACTATCATGAATGGGTGAGCCTCTTCTATCTAACTCCAAGAATTAATCAGATTCAGATTCATCTCACATTCAACTAGAACATTTGGAGGGAAAAACTTATGTTCCTTCATCATAAAACACACACACACACACACACACACACACACACACACACACACACACATANATAAAACACACACACACACACACACACACACACACACACACACACACACACACACACATAAACAAAAATTATTAGAACAGATTGCAGAGAGCCTTAGCTAACCTTGCTTGATCACCAAGAGCAAACGATGAGAATAACACATGATTTTCCATTCAGCATCATGATCCTTATCTTGGCTGCAAAATTATTGACTGCAGAAAAATGACTCACTGACAATCTCTCATTGAGAACCTTTTAAGACAGGATGCCCTAGTAAGAGTCCCATCACTGTGACATCTCTTCAAGGAATGTGCCTTATAGTCAACTGTTTTGTTAATGTGATTGGAAATGCCCACTCAGTAGATTACCTGTAGAAAGTAAAGTAGATGAGTAATTTCCATCATGGTCAAGCCTCATCACCAGAATGATGGGAGTTAAATATATATATTTAAATCAGAACCTACAGACAACTTTGAAAATACTCAGACAGATGGCTCCCCAATTATAAGAAGGGGAAGCAAGTGTAACACAATCAGACTTTCAAGATCTTGTTATTAAAATAATAAAATAATAATAACAGTAATGATTAGCTTCCTGTGGAGGTTGATTTCTTTTTGGTCTGGTCAACCTAGTGGGGCTAATAGCACCTGAGCAGCAGGCAAAAGAAAAACAGTGCTTGCTGCCTCCCTTCATGAAGGTGCTATCAGCCCCACCATTCCCTGATGTTTTGCAAGCTTGGTCTCTTCTAGGAAAGCAAAGGAAAGCTGATAAAGCCTTTGTCACTTCCTCCCTTTGTGTGGAAACACTCTAAATTTCAGCATCCATTCCAAAATTCATTTCAATGGAGCTAAGCTCATCAAATAACAAAGCACTTCTGGTATAAACATTTGCAAACACAGGGGTAGTTTTGAAAAGTTTGTTCATAGCATATTTTTACCACACCAATATTGTCTCTCTTACAAAATATTGGTTGTTTATGTAAATAATTTGTTATGTAAACAAATGTAGCCTTGTGTCATTCTTGCACTTCTGGTGACTATATATTCTTCTGGAGAACAGTAAGGAAACTGATAATGTCCTAACTGCTATGTGCTGGGAAAGCAGGGAAATAAACAAACTTTTAAAGTTTCATCCAGTTTTAGCTCTTGTATTTGAGCCACTTCTAACTCACCTTCTATGTGTGTTATGATAAGAATGAATTGGACCAGTCTGGTAAAGTGAGGAAAAAATAAAATTATGATTTTAATCAGATTGCAAAATGTTTTATAGAATGAGTCCACCGTTCTGAATTCAACTGTCTCCTCTGAGTCATTGGAATAGACAAGAAAGTTCCTTTGCTCTTCAGAAATCTTGCAATATATAAAATGGACACCACATACTATATCAATGTCTCCTGAAACAGGGATAGATTTAGCTTTTGGAATGGATCTTAAACCCTTCATAATGCCCCGAGTCTATTTTTACAAACCTGTCTACTTATTTAAACCTTTTATACAGCCACTCATCTCCCGAGCATGACTCTGGGTGGCCTACAGCAAGACAGATGGTTAAAAACAAATACAACAACTTTAAAAACAATTAAGCACAAATAAAACATGAATAAAAACAAGCCTGGGGGAGAACAAATAACTAGCTAACTAATAACTAACTAACTCATAATTAAGCACAATACAACCATCTTGCAAGCTTCCTGTTCTCAAGGGATTCCCATGATTGATGGAAAAACCAAGTCTGGGGAGTTTCTGGAAGGCTGGTAGAATAACAGAGTTGGAAGAACCTTTGAGGTCTTCTAGTCCAACTGCTGTTCAAGCAAGAAACTCTATACCATTTCATACAAATGGTTGTCCAATCTCTTTTTTAAAATGTTGGAGCACTTATAACTTCTGGAGACAAGTCATTCCACTGATTACTTGTTCTAACTGTCATGAAAAGGGATTGGGCTAACCTCATCTTAGGAAGAATGATGTTCCAGAGGACAGGAGCCATGGGAGAAAGGTGTCATTTCCTGGGTCCAGTCAGGTGGAACTCTTTTAACAGATGGGCCCCTCCTGCTGAACCTGATGGAACTCTCTGCCTCCCTGTCTCTAGTTCTGGCCTAGCTATCTGTTAAAAAAAAGGGAACTTATGAAACATGAATTTCTTGCAAAGTTTGGAAGTGCTTTCAGTCTGCTGTGCATTAATAACTAAAGAATCATATGTTTCTCACTGAGTAGGTCTGTGATCTTTATATACATATCTGGAAATTAGTCTGATATAACTTAAGTTTCTGTTCTCTTGCAGGATCAAAATCTACCCCCTCAGAAGTCTGATAATCGTTTTAACTTGAAAAGTTTTCTTCTTTGTTTTCTGTATTTTGCATATGGCCCTTTCCTGCATGTAGCTGATTGAAATCTATTTAATGCCTAATGGAGAAATCTGTTTTTCACTTACAATTCAGGCCCCAGTTGCTGATTTGAGGAACCAAACTAATTTCATGTGGTTCTCTCAACACCCCTCATGACATTTATGACATATTTTTCTGTTTAGAGAAAATGATTTTTTCCAGATGCCAGCTGATTTGAAACTACCTAATGAGATTTCCACAGATGGAGAAGAGGGATTTTTTTTTAATGGGATTTTGTATGGGATTTTTTTTTTCATAAAATATGATGTTCTCCAACAAAAATATTTCTCTTCCAAAAAGCATTACAAATATAGTTGGATGAGCGCTAGATTAATGAGCACTTGTTCAAAGGAAAATAGGCAGGGTAAGTTACTCAGTCTTTCTTCCCCTAATACTTTTTTCCACAATATAAGTTTACACTTATACCAAGGCCACAATCCCCAGTATGAAATTAGCAAGTAAAATAAATGGGCATTATTTAGACATTTTTTTTTTATTTTAAGCCACTAGCCTAAATCAGAATATATTTTGAAAGAATTTTAAGGAATAGAAAGATTTCTGAAGATGTAGGCCAAATGTTCCACAGGTCCCCATTTTAGTATTTCTTTTGGCCATTGCTTTCAAAATGATTTGCACAAGTTGTTATCTAGAAAGCAATTCAAATTGAGATTTCTTGGAGAAAGTCAAACATTTCATACCACGAATAATGATGCTTTTCTTTCCCCTTTGAAATGTGTGCCTGGACATGTACATGAAAAGCTTAATATAAACCTTAAAATAGTCTTAAAGTAACAACTCTTCCAAAGTTAGGAAAAAAAGGGAAGAACAAAAAGGACTGCAACTGTCCATTTGAACAGCATTTAGCAATAACACTTAGACTTATATATTACTTCACAGTGCTTTTCAGCCTTCTCTAAGCAGTTTACAGAGTCAGTATATTGCTCCCAACAATCTGGGTCCTCATTTAATGACCTTGGAAGGATGGAAGGCTGAGTCAACCTTGAGCCTGGTGAGATCTGAAATGCCAAATTGGAGGCAGTAGAAGTAGCCTGCAGTACTGCATTCTACCAATGCACCACCACAGCTCAGTAGCACCATATTTATTTATTGATTGATTGATTGAATGAATGATTGAATTTATATTGGTACCTATTTGCCCATGGTGACTCAAGGTGGCTTACAGAATATAAAACCACATTTAAAACAATAAAAACTAAAAAAAAATCAAATAAATTAATATAGTATAATATAACAAAATCAAAATCACTCCCCAACTCCCACCCCCATCCTGACAACAGCAGATCACACGAGCTATTTAATGGACTCCATCCTATTCTGGGTTCCCCAGCCCACTGGCAGAACCAGGTCTTCAGCACTTCAGAATACAGCAGAGAGTATTCTGGACCTTGGGTTTTTTAATTCAATCTGCCTTTGGATTATGGATTTCCTGTCTGGCAGCTCATAGATTATCAGATTAGGTAATCATACTTCTTCAGCCCTTATTCTTAACACTGATACACCACAGGGTTGTGTGTTGAGTCCCTTACTCTATACTCTTTATGTGCATGACTGCATTCCCACTCACATTAGTAATACGACTGCTAAATTTGCAGATGATGCAATAGTGATGGGACTTATCTCCAGGGGGGATGAGTCTGCCTACTGAGATGAGGTGGACCGGTTGCTTTCATGGTGTAGAGACAACAGCTTGGTCCTCAACACCAATAAGACCAAGGATCTTAAAGTGGATTATAGAAGGAACAGATCAGACATCCATTCCTTGCTTACTAATGGAGACTAAGTGGAGCAAGTGGCCAGTTTTAAGTTTCTGGGTGTTACCCTAAAAGAAGACATGACCTGGGGTGGCCACATTGCAGCCCTGGTCAAAAGGATCCAGCAGAGATTATACTACTTGAGGCTTCTCAGAAAACAACAACTGAAAAAGAAACTGCTGGTGACCTTCTACCACTGCACCATAAAGAGCATTTTAACATATTGCACCTCTGTATGATTTGCCAATTGCACAGTGGCACATAGGAAAGCACTCCAGAGGGTTAATATCATTGCCCAAAAGATCATTGGTTGCCCTCTCCCCTCTTTGGAAGAGCTTTATAACTCCCGCTGCCTTTAGAAAGTTCAAAACATCCTCAAAGATCCATCTCATCCTGGGAACCCTTTTTTTGAACTATTACCATGTGGCATATGGTACAGAATAATAAGAACAAGGACAAATAGGCTGAAAAACAGCTTCTATCCCAGGGCAGTAGCTCTTTTGAATTATGCTGTATAGTGCAGTGTTAGTGTGATGTCAGGGGTTTCCGATTCAATGTGTGAAGGGTGAAAGAGGTGTGTTTGTGTTTATTTTCATGGTCATGGTCATGATGTGCACTGAAGATGGTGTTTGATTTCATTGTACGAGGTGTAATGACAATAAAGTAAAGTAAATTAGAGTGGAGGCCATTCTAATCTCTGGAGGAATGATGTTCCAGAGAGAGGGAGCCACCTTGGAGAAGGGCCTTCTTCTGGGTCCCACCAGGTGTAGCTCCCTTGGGATGGGACCCTCAACATTCCTTGCCTCCTCACTCTGAGGGGTCAGGTAGATGTGACTGGCAAGATTGGAGACAGGTTAGAAATTATCCAACCGGGTGGAATCCGGCTTCTTAAGCTTCTTAAGAAGAGGGTGGACCACACCCTCCTTAAAGTGCTGGGGAATCACCCCCTTCTGTAGGAAAGCTTTAATCACTGCTACTTCAGTACTTCACTTTCCCATTGAAGGCCTTAAAACCAAAACCAACTGACCAATGTGGCCTGTGGCCCTGAAAATATTATCTACTCTTGATTTATTTTCAAAATGCACATAATGCTTCAACAACAAACACTGCCATGTATGATTGTGAGAACTAACAAACTCTGAACTTTACCTTGGTGAGAATTGTGATAATACTTCATGGGCCATTGGGTTGAGTGAATAGGTTTTTCAGCAAACTTTATAGACAGAAATGGAAGATGAAATGGAAGACGATGCCATCCCATTGCCAAGATTGATGTAAGATTTCATTGACAGCGTAATTCACTTTAAATATTAATTGGGAGTTGGTCTTGAACTTCTAAATGCCCCTTATTGGCCAGTTGGAAGATTCCAATTGGAAATCTCCCTGGGGCACTTCAAACTACACATTACTTTTTTAAGGTATAGTACCATATTTTATAAACATCAGAAAAAGCAGCACCATAGATTATACCAGCTGATAGTTATTATGTGACTAAATGTGCTGTTATTTGCAGTTTTGATAAATTATTATTGGGCAAGTGACTATATTTTCCTTACTCATCTTCATTACTTCATTATATATGTGCAGGAAATTGAATTTTACATGGGTGTTAATTAATCCTTAGATTTAACTTAAAATGAATGTTAAATGTTAGTTGTTTTTACATATGAATATTATATTCTTTTATTAGTTTGCCTCAATACTCACCCAGATGGAGTAGGAAAACTGTGTTGTATTGCCTGAAGATATTTAAGTGATAAAAGGCAAACCATGCCATGCTGAATTATCATTCCAGAGATATTTCCTTATCTAAATAGAGAAACTGAATGAAAGGGAAAAAGTGGTGGGAGGGACCTCTGACATCCTGTCAGTTTCTCTATTGAGTCTCCTTGTCAGAATCTGGCAGGGAGCATCACATACCTTTCCTTCCTTCTTCCTTCCTTCCTTCCCTAATCAGGCAGATAAATGGAAACTGTGGGATGGGGCAGCAAGCAATAGTTTACAAGACTGGATGAGAAATGGTCTTGGAATATTGAAAATGAAGATCACATGACTGCAGCAACAGCCCACCAGTGCAGAAGTAGCCAGTAGCACTGAAGCAACCATAGCTTCTTCAAATTTCATTGCCTTGGGAGTTATGGGTCCTAGATTTTTGACGCATTCCGTAAATAAGCCTATTTGAGGTATCTTAGTTCAAAAATTGTTACCTTGTAAGGCACCATTTCAGTCTGTTAAAGATTATGACAATGAGAGTTTTAGTAGTATGCAGATTTCTCTTGCTATTGAAGGAACTGAACATGCACAATTGACCAAGTGGGGGCCACAGCCCCTTTAGGATTAAACTCACCTCTGCAGATGACTGTCACCTGTTTCTAAAGACATGTGCAAGGATTTGGGAAAGAGAAGAATTGTTATTATGGGAAGCTGAAACCACACTGAACTTTATTCTCACACTGCCTGTGAAAAAATATTTAAAGAGAAAGAGCAAAATTATTCCTTTGGTGAGGAACTAGTGAAAACTGCTCTGTATAATAGTACACAATTGAATGATTGGAGAAGCAGTTCCATTTCTGGAAAATAAGCTCAAAGTCCATGAAGAAAAGAGTGTCAAGTGTTACTTGGATAGTAACACTGTCATCTAACAGTGTTAAAACTATGCTATGAAGAACACAAAAACTGTCCAAATATCATTTGTTTTGCAGGGCACATGGCTTTAATCCTGAATTGTGCATAGTTGTGTATTGTTTCAGTACATGAGATTTGTTTATATACTCAAAATAATCTAGATTGGCCTGGCCTTTGAATCATTCTTCTTTTTCTCCCTCTTTTTCACTTAGCAATATAATTTTGATTAATGCTGTTTTTCTATGTTTGGTTGCTATGTAATATAAGCTGCCATGAGCACTCTTTGGAGAGTGGGAAGGTATGCTAAAATCCTATAAAAACCCCAAACACAGCAAAGTTGTTTTTAAACTGTATTTGTAGGTCAAATAGTTTTTTTTTCAATCTTATTTTCTTCTACTAGTTACTGGTCATAGCCACAGATATTCTTATTAATATTTTTTTAATTATTCAATTAAAGATATTTACACATGCAATTTTTTATTTGCACCGTAAAATGAAGCAAGCCAGTCTGAGCTTGTATAAACTGTCCACACATTCTTTCAGAAGAGCAGTATATAGGCAGATGCTATGTTAAACATTTTGTGGAATTTGTGCAGTGGGCCATGACATGAATTACTGCCAAAATCATAAATACTTTGGAGATGAAAATATATTATGAAAAACCAAATCTTTCACCTGGTTACATTTTTTTTTTGCTCTTGAGTGCCAACAAATTGTCAAAATTCCATTACCGACTAGATTTATTCTTGCAAATATGATATGCTTTCTTTATCTCAATGTAACTTCACCCTCCACAAAACTGTGCCAACATATATTAAAGGCAATGTTTTTTTTCAGTATTTAATTATTTGCATACATGTTTACAGCACTATCCCAATAGATTCTTTCAGAGGTCAGTGTCACTGAATTCAAAAGGTTTCCTATCTGGTATGTAAGATTTCAGTCTTAAAGCAAAAAATAAATACCATAAAAACATACTTTGTAGTTCTCTGGATGCCTTGCTCCCACCATGGTACAGATTGGAACAGCATAAAAACATGCTATTTACAGCATAAGTATCCATTTATCCTACCTCCTTGTGATACATTATCAATCCAGGTTGTTTTCCAACACCAGCTATTTTTTAAAAAAGAAAATCATTACCCAAACCATGTTTAAATTCAATAGAATAAGTAGATAAAATAGGTATACAATGGGTGCCCTGCATTATTTTAAATTTAACATAAATAAAACAAGAATAATTGATGATAGATGAGCCAATTCAAGAAAAATCACAGGTGATTTATTAAATATATATACATATATGTACAAATTATGATATTCTCTTTCAAGTATGCAGAAAAAGAGTAAAAAAACTATCGGCCAAATAAATAAAGGCATGCGATAAAAAGCAAGGGAAATATCGTTAAAATTAGCGTGCTCCAAACAATATACATCTTTGTAATTTTCTATCCCTTGTAATTTTCTATCCTTTGTAATTTTCTATCCTATCTACCCTAAAATCATCCTTGCTTGTACCACAATCCAAACGTTGTTTCATATACTGCCTTTGTTCTTTAAGATTCTCACACTTTTTCTTTTCATGATTTTATATTGTCCATCCAACCAATACTGTTGATGATACTACCTAGTTTGGATAATGAAGCATCTGCAACAAAACAATCAAGCTCAGAGAGCACCAAGGACCCCTCAACTACAACTTTCTTGGACTTCCAAAACTTCTTGACCTTCTGAAAGAATTCCTTAGAGAAAGAAGGTTGGTCAGGAATCAAATAATAATCTGAAGATAAATGTATTTTTTTATTGTTGAGAATGTAAATAGGCAAGATCATGTCCTATTTAACATTTCATCATACATATTGCTTAGCAGCTACAAAAAATAGGGAACTCTGGCTCTCAGCTTGAGTTTCTTACATGCAGTAGGATACAGAACATGCTTGCAGCCTTATTTTCACTCTTCTATACGTTTGCTCTATTTTGTGTGCTGTTGTGACATGGGAAATCTATTTATAACTCAAGGGAATTTGTGTAACTCTTCAGCATGCTAGACAAAGTCACATTTAGCTGGTTGCTTCTGCTGAAAGATATTCTGCATGTACAGCAAGGAGAAGAACTTTAAGCAAGCAGGAGATGTGTTTTTATGACTGAGGGATATTAGAACTGAAAGGGTTATATTCATGAGCAAATATATGTCATGTTCTGAAGACACTTCGTAGTTATTGTAAGGC
The DNA here is from genome assembly GCA_004320025.1 of Laticauda laticaudata. Taxonomy (NCBI): domain Eukaryota; kingdom Metazoa; phylum Chordata; class Lepidosauria; order Squamata; family Elapidae; genus Laticauda; species Laticauda laticaudata. The sequence goes on along the minus strand of BHFT01000528.1, from coordinate 15,306 downwards.
AGGGTAGTCTTCGTCGAACATGGTAACAAGTGAGGATTCTGGAGCGAGATTGTGCCTGAGAAAGAAGTATCAGGAGCTTGGCATTTCATAAAAGCTGATTCTAGAACTATGCTCCAAAACAGGACTGCTCAGGGAAATTCAAGACTTAAGGAGAAGAATGTGGGATTCAGTATTACCTCTCATTTTCTCTCTAGCAAGTGGCCAAATTACAATTATACCACCAGTGGTTAATCTGATTGCAGAGTTTGGATAGGTGACATGATAAGACTACAAAGAGAAGGCCTTTTGAGCACTGACTGGAAAATGTGGAACATAAGAGATAAGTGATAAGTGGGTTGTTGGTCCAAAGCAAAAGCATTTAGAGTAAGTGGCTGCTGTTGTGTCCAGGCAAAACAAAAACAAAAGAATATGATGATATGCACTAAAGTTATGTGAAAGATTGCTGTGTACAAAATAGATGGAAAGGAATGGCATTCTGCCTCTCTTCCCATACAAACTGTTCCACTTCTCTCTAAATACCTACTATAGCTCTCCAGAGATATATGGGAGACTGTGAAGACTTTGATTCAGTGTATCTAGAGCTCTTCAATAGAAATTCTGGACAGTTCTCTGGCATGAGGGCATGAGTTATGAACATATTGTCAGTGAAAAAACAGAAGCAGAGCATACCTTTAAAAGGGATATCTTTAATAATAATAATAATACCAGCGAGTAAGGAGATGCATTTTTTTTCAAATTGTGCTTCAAAACTAGTAGTAAACCAAATAGAATTGCATCAAACAAATCTAGATAAGTCAGTTCCAGAGCACAAACCTCAGACTCTCAAGTCTTCTACTAACTTCTACTATGTCTCATCTATTTTCAATTACCACCCATTAGATATTTAGGTTTTACAAGAATCCTTTGACATAAAACTAGAAAGGAAGAAATATGAGCACAACAACTTTGGAAATAATCCTCTCTGGCACAAAGCCAACACCAGGGCAATTGCAAAGGTGGCCATTCTGACACTGAAATGTAAAATATTGCCACAGGGAATTTGTCGGCATCCTAATTATATTCTATAATGCTAAAGTACAGCATTGTTATAGTTTCATAAGTTTTATTAAATAAGGCTTATGCTTAGAATATTTTTTCCTGTAAATAGTAAATGGAAGGCATTATTTAAGCAAAGATGTCAGATGTTGCCTTTTAGTAATTATCCTTAGTTTTTTAAAGTCATTGAAGCAGTCTATTGGGTTTTTTAATACAACACACTACAAGTAGGAATTCTTTAATAAAGGTAAACTTATTCATAATGTTATATGGAAAGTAAGTCTTGTCAAATGTTAATACCAGATTGAAGATCATAGTACATAGGAAAGATGACTTATAATAATAATAAGTAATTAATACTGACTCTACTAAGTTAATTTGTTACAGAAAACAAATATCTAAATCCACTGCTGTTACAATAGATAAAGGGAACACCAACTCTTTTTTTGTGGATGGAAGGCCACACATTTTAAGCTACCAGGACTTATGCATTGAGATATCAACAAAGGGATCCATTTTGACTTGCATTTTTCTTTTCAGTTACTGTTACATATTAGCATACTCCAAATACTCTGTTCCCATTGGTCCACAAATACTCAAATCTGATTGGCGTTCTACTCAACGGTGATTGGTCGAAAATAACTAGTTTATGATTGGCTGCCTCAGCGGCAGGAGAATCAAGCACCCGTCAATGGCCGCGAGCCGCGAGCAGCCTCTATATAAAAAAGGGCTGCCGCGGCTCCTGGCTCAAATGGAATCCAGCAACTAATAAAAGAGCTGAAGTTACGCTGGTCTCAAGTTTCATTCTTCGCGAACACAAGAGTTATTATCTAGGGTGATGGAATCTTGGAAATGCCTCTCACAAAAACTGACCAAATCTTTTTCTCCTTTCTTGTAGTTGAGCAAAAAGGATTTTCTTTCTATCCAGTTTTTCCTCATCTGATTTTTTTTTCTTTCTCTATCCTGGCCTGGTCTGACAAAGTCCACCTTTCCTTTGCTAAACAGTAAAGGCTTGCTTGCCTATTACCTTTCTCACAGCAGAACAGGCAAACCCAGTTCACCTTTTCAGACAAACTTGGCCCAACTTCACCCTCCCAGAAGCTGTCACTGCATGATAGCAAAGTGAGCTGCTAGGTCATTACTGGCCTGCACCTTCTCCTGGAAGGTATAGTTGTGGTTCATAGCAAATGATATGAATGGTTTCATGTGGTAAAGCTAGCATAGGAACAGCCTTGCATACTTCACCAAGCCAAATCCAGGCTTTTAGTAATATACTGTAGCTTTGCTTTTTTTAAAAGCTTTTCTATGTATTCATGTTGGCACATACAATCATCAGGGATATTTGATTGGTGAACTGTCCTGCTTCTCAAGATTATAAATATGAAAAGCCATGGATTTTTAGGAGGAAAGTCTCAAATATTGAACGATCCTCTTTGGAGTGGTCTAGATAAATGGATATTTGCAATGTGCTAAAATATTTTCTTATATTCATATTTTACATTCATGCATGTTTCCCAGTGTTAGATTCAGGGCCATTTTTGTCTGCTATCCAGTTTAGACAGAAACCAAGAAAATGTAAATGAGAAGAAGCATTATGTACTAGTTTTAGGCAAGATGTTTTTCCATTTAGCAATTTAAGAATCATCTGGAAAACATCTTATAATGGATGAGGCAAGCCATGACATCTACAAGAAATATTTCTGCTTCTTATATTTCTCTCTTCTCTGCACTCCATCAAGTGTTTCATACATTCAGATTTTTATAAAGCATTTAGTAAATACAGACATTCCAGAGATTTATATCAAAATGAGGATGATAACATGTTTTAAATGTGCACATTTCTTTGTTTATATTTGGTATCCTTTTCTGCACAGTACATGTACTGTAAAAGAATATCAGTTTGCTTTGTTATGGCTATCTTGTAAAAGCATATGGAGGACCCTCCATAAGATGATTTCTTAACTCATAAGGTTTAAGACAGTTCTTCTGGGTTGGTAGTAGCATGTAGAAGAATCCTTCAAGACTCTGTGAATTAGGATTCAGTGCATGTAGGTGTAAAGCAAATTGGGACAAAGTATAATTGCACATATATTTTGATTTGATTCTTTGACCCATTGCAAAGTTTCAAATATTGATATTGCTAGAATAAAATTTCAGGGTTCTTTAACTTATATGACCTCCCAAATTGTACACTGCACTCTTAACAAAAATCAACACAGCTTCTGTCTTGCCTACTTCCTACTTCTCTTTCCCCAGAGGTCCTCTGAAGAAATACAGCAATTGGCTATAACTAAAGCTTTGCTCTACAACAAATCCATTTTTATTTTAAAATCCAAGGTGGCAGTGCAACTGGCTACTAAAGAGGTGGGCAAGAAAATGTGTGTGTGTGTGTGTATGTGTGTGTGTGTGTGAAATGAGAATAATTCATGGAAAAGGGAGGAATTCATGGAAAAGGGAGAAAAAAGGCCAGAATGAGGAACCTTGGGATGTTGTAATACAAGAGTTTGCAGTGTTCCAAAATATGTAAAAGTAAAGGTTTCCCTGTCAAGCCATGTTGCCTTTGGAGCATGGTGCTCACCTCTCTTTCTGGGACAAGGGAGCCAGCATTGTCCAAAAACATTTTCTGTGGTCTTGTGGCCAACATGGCTACACGCCAAAGGAACATGGAACACTGTTACCTTCCCACCAAAGTAGTATCTATTAATCTACTTACATTTGCATGTTTTCAAACTGTTAAGTAGGCAGGAGTTCACCATACCAAATATATGTTCCATACCTAAAAAATGTGCCATACCTCAAATATAATGAAAATAGATTGAGAATACAAATGTTCTGATGTAATCTGGATTGCTAATGGTTAATAATGAAAGTAAATTTAGGTAAAGCAAATTTGGTGTTATAAATTATGAGAAAGAGAATTTGAAATATGACAGCCATACTTGCTTGTGTGTAACAGTATGATTAGTGCAACTCTCTTTTAAAAATAGTTTTGATTGCCTTTAAAAAATCTTTTCCAACATAACAAAAAAAAAAGGAAAGAAAAAGATTTATTCTTAAGCATTTCAGGCTTCTTTTCATTTAAGGAAAAAATAGAAATTATCAGGGAAAGGGAACAAGTTTTTAAAATTATGCATGGTGTGAAGGAAGTGGAGATAAATTATTCTTTCTCCCTGTCCCATTACACTAGAACTCTGGGTCAACAGCAAACCAAAGGAAGTGCTTCATCATTCCAGACATAGTTAATTTATAAAATTCACTGCCACCAAATGTGGAGATGGCCTATGGGAGTTCAGTTAAGCCATGATAGGAGCAGTTGTGAATTTGCAAGTTTCAGATTTGGTCTTTTAGTGATAGTGCCTCCCCATCAAGAGACAATACTGGAACTGGTAGAGAAGCATGAGAAATAAAGAACAATTCTATTTTGCCTTGGTTCAACTTTAGTCTGTTTTGTTCCAACCTGACTCCAACAACTTCAACAGATTGTGACAAGATTTTAACAGAAAGTGAGGTCAGCCCAGGATAGGAGTGTATGATCCAGACATTAATGATACTAGCCCCTAAAGAAAAGATTTGTCTTTCGCAGCAGTTTCATTAGATATTAACAGCAAGGAAAGTATTAAGCCATGCAGTACCCATAGTGGATTCACCACTGATATGGTTTCTTATCCCTCATAACCATTAAGTAAAACCTCCTACTATGAAAGGCATGGAACCACTGTAAAACCGTGCCTCCAATACCCAACTCTTGAAGCAATCCAGAAGAAAGCCAAACTTAAAAGGATCCATATTTCATGTTGCTGTATAAGACAAGAAATAAAATGTATGATCTGTATTTCCCAAATCTTTGACGTTTCAGGAGAAGAAATTCAAGTATAGATGTGTTATTATCTGTCTTTTGTTTTATTGCACTCTTCCATCAATATAAGGACTCTATCATAGTCATTGAAATGGTTCAGCTCTATCCAGCACCACTGCTTCTGTCTCAGCAGGCCCATTTACTGCAATGTTCAATCAATCAGAATAGAATTGGAAGGGATCTTGGAGGCCTTCCAGTCCAACCCTCTGCTCAAGCAGGAGACCCCATACCATTTCAGATAGGTGGTTGTCCAATCTTTTCTTTAAAATCTCCAGTGATGAAGCCCCTACAACTTCTGAAGGCAAGCTATTCTACTGATTAATTGTCCTCAGGAAGTTTTTCCTTAATTCCAGGTTGCTTCTCTCCTTGATTAGTTTCCCTCCATTTTTTTTTTTTTTGCCCTGTCTTCNAGTTTCCCTCCTTTTTTTTTTTTTTGCCCTGTCTTCTGATGCTTTGGAAAATAAATTTACCCTCTCTTCTGTGTGGCAGCCCCTCAAATACTGGAATGCTGCTATCATGTCAGCCCTCGTCCTTCTTTTCTCTAAACTGGCTACTTGATTCAACTCCTCAGAGCCATAGCTTTCTTCTCACACCCTCTGTTCCTATCAAAGTATAAACTTTCCACTCTTTCAACTTTGTTCTGAATTCAGTTATTCATCTGCACTTTTTTTGCTACTTTTTATTGGTTCTTCTAGTCCTTTCTCGAATTGGACAATTTCATTTACTAATTTTGGGAGGGCTTTTCAAAGTCACTTGTATTTCTTTATTTTCTTTGTTCTGTAAGATTTATCCTATTTATATTCCTCTTTTATCACAATATTTTTTCCTTCAAATTGATAGCTAGCTTCCGAACACCATATGAATTCTTCCTCTCCCAAACAAGGAAATAATCTCACATGGTTTTACGTAATCTGAATTTTTACCTACAGAGTAAGATGAAAAAATGAGAAAAAAAAGTTTTGCCCCGAGGAGGCTAAATACTTGCTCAGCATCTTGGAATATGTTTCTATCTGTTGAAAAGCTTCGGAGCTTTTCAATGGATAGAAACATATTATAGAAGTATGTGCATGAGTATGTATTTAGATGAGATGTGTGCATTTTATTACTATTCTGAAATGAGAGTCACAAACTGACTTTCACATCTATCAGTGGACCCTAAACCTATCCTAACAAGACTCTTGCAAGGGTTATTGAGAGAATACAAAGGTCTCGGAACCCTCCAAAGACTACATTGCTGTCTGAAAATGTATGGATAAAATAACATTAGAACATGGGATACCAACATTTTTATGCCTGTATTGGCTGATGTGCTTTGTAATCATGTAATCATCTTGAGCATGATTTATTTATTCCTCCCACTTATGCTGTATAGCCTTCCATCTCACAAACTTGACTTTGACTGATATACAATCAAAAACTAATTAAAACACTCTGCACTAAAAACTTCAATATTATTTTTTAAAAGTCCAGAACAGAGCATCTTTGATGTAACAAAAAGTGTAACCATCTTAACTTGAGGTTCTCACTCAGAAAACCTTTAGAGAAATAGATACTTTGTTTTTTATGAGAAATTGATGGATTGATTTCACAATCTAATGTGGATAAAAGTTGATTTAATATAGGTTTTGAGCTTTGATCAGTAAATTCAAGTCTGGTTCTGATATGTTTATCCTTTCCAATGATTGCATTTTATGTACTATAGCTTAGCATACTTCTTAAAAGGCAAAACTTTTTTTTTGAGAGATTGCAAGGGGCCATCATAATGAAAATCAATAGAGTAAAATTCATGATCAGCAGATGCAAATATTATGCAGCTAAAGTCATTAGGGGCCTTGTCCATTTATTCTCATATGGTTAATATCCTTCAAAATCACTTGGATTGATTTTTTTCCTCTGGAACTTTAAGATTTTTCACCATTAGTAGGTAATTTCAGCCTGCTTCCTCAAAGGATATTATTTTTAAATCAGTATACATTAAATTAACTTTGTTTCAAACCTTGAACAACCACATTGTGTCTTGGAAGTTCTACTATGCTGCTCTGGGTAGGCTGTGGTTTCATAAAATTGAATAAAAATATTTTGGTTACTACAGTTTCAGTTGAGATAAAATCCAGAGGCAACTTAGAGGGCAAAAACAATGGTTTGTACTCTGGTCTACTTGATAATCTTCTGAACATCATTCTTTCCCTAACCCTCTTGTACTGCACTTGAAGCCAGGGGTTTTGGGAATAGCAGCTTTCTAATTAATCCTTCTATCTTCAATTCTTTCAAGCAAATTTTTTCTTTTACTTTTTCCTGAGCTGCCACATCAGCTATCATCCAGACCTGAATACCAAGAACTAGAGAAATGTGGAAGAACCAATAGAAAAAGATTACAAAAGGCCAAAAGAAAAAGTGAAGAATAACAAAAGAGCTAAAAAAGAAAAATATCCAAAGAAGTGACTTTTGAACTTTTTTCAACAATTATAAAAATATTAATTACCTTCTCCATCCTCCTGTATTGCTTTCATAGTTCCCTTCATCCCATAATTTTTTTAAATCAATAATTAAAAGTTCATTTTAACCCATTTTCTATTAAGTCTATTCAGGGCTTTTGGTCTTTCATCAAAGTCGTTGTAGTTCCCTTCTTAGTGAAACAAGTAGTTTTTCATTATAAGGGAAACTGAAGTTGAATGTCGTCAAACATATATCTTCTACTTCATAAAAACAAATATTAATAAATTTGTAATAACAATAATCATAGTAAGATTTCATGACAGGGAAACTGATGGGAAACTGATGTGTGGCAATTTCTTAAAACAGAATGAGTAAAATTCAAACAGAATGAGTAAAATTAAAATTTTTATGAGGGAAAAGATGGAAAACAGCAATAGAAAATGGTGTGCCTGCACAAGAAATTTACGGAACATCTGAAAACAAAAAAGAACAATGTGGAAGATGAAAAGAGAGCCAAATTATTGTGGAACAGTTCCAGTTAGTAGCCTGATGAATTATTTGAGATTAGTAAATTATCAAAGAACAGTAAAAAAGCTTGTTTAAGGCCCTGTCACACTGCCCAACGGATGCAAAACGTTTGTAAAAAGGATACAGCGGAACGAGAAAAATGGGTCCATTCCATTGTTATCCGCTCTCAAAAGGGGCAAAAAATTTGCATAACAGAGACGGATAAACATGGAATGGAACGGATGGGGGAGACGCAGACGGATGGAAAGCGGATGCGGAACGGAAGCATCCTTTTGCATCCTCTAGGCCATCCTCGTAGACATCCTTAATATCCGAATAGGTCCCTCTGCAACGTTTTTTCCGGTTTTATAATGCTTTCTTTGCATGGCTGCATGCGCTTCATGCCTTTCTCCGGTCCGTGCTACCAACGCTGCGCGTCCGTTCCGCCTCCGTTCCACCTTCCTCCGCTGCCGTCCGATTTACCACTGGAGCGGATTCGAGTTGCACGGATGCACAGCAGATGCCTCGCGGATATAAGAGGAATGCGTCATGGATGACAACGGATGCAGAACAGATGTCCTCCGTATGCTAGCGATCGCAGAACGGACGCTTTGATACATTTTCCGCTCAAAGGTTTTGAGCAGCTCAAACTTTTGCAGTGGAGTGAAAATGTCAATAGATGGATGCTTGACCGATTAGAGGGAAGCAAAACGGAGCAGTTGAAGTACAGAACGGAATTGCATCGCGTTGTAACCAATGGGATGGTAAAGTGTTTCTTCTCCGTTTTACATCCTCTTCTCCATCCGTTGCTGCAGCTGTGACAGGGCTTAGATTTAATAACTTATTTTTTAAAAAAATATCTAGCTGGTTTGCTCCAATTAAGTTAACAACAATGTAAACAAGTAAAAAGAAAAGTTCCCATCATCAGTCTTTTTTGCATCAAGCATCTATTCTTTATCAGGCAGCCTCTTCCTGCTTTTCAAGAGCATATAGAGGCTTTAAAGTCCAGATTATAAATTCTCAGCCTAGAGGCAGAGCATAATAAGATCTGCCATTTGATTTTTCAAGAGCTGTTGCTTTGGACTTGACTCCTGAGTATCGTAAAATGTTCAAATTCCTTAGCCTGGGTCTTTCCTTCTGAGGATATACCTTTCTGAAGACATATACTTTTATTTTTATGACCTCTCAGCTGGCCTCAACTTGATCGCATTAGGATAGAGTAGCAAAATGACAGTTCACAAAAACAATTATTCAAGGTTAGAAAAGTGTCTAACATGCAGAAATAAAAATCAGGTGGTGACTGTATTATGACAAAGATGTTGGAATAGACAGCTGGAACTAGGAAAACTGAATATGACGTCATCGGTATGAGTTATGGCCAATTGAAAATAGATGATGCAATGCTAAGGCTGCATCAACAGAACTAGAGTGCTTAAATCATGGAAGGGATCATTCTATTTTGGCCTTTGTTCAGGTCACATCGCAGTACTGCATCCAGTTTTTGGACTATCACATTTCAAGAAGGATTTAGATCAGGGTGTCAAACTCAAGACCCAATGGGCCACGTGCTTCCCGTAGATGCTTAAATCCTGGCCTGTGGGGCTGGGCTGGAAAATATCAAAGGACTGCCCATGGATGCTTCTATTGGCCAAAATGGGCTGCAAGGGGCCCATGTGGTGCCCTCTGTAGCCTATTTGGCCTCCCAGCCTCCAGTCATTCTCAGCCAAAAGTGGGCCATTTGGGAGCCTTGCAGGACCTCATGCGACCCATTTTTGGTCAGAAGAGTGCTGCTGGAGGCAGGGAGGTCTGAAAAATGAGCCATAATTGGAGCCTCTACGGGATGTCTCGTTTGTGGCCTGTTTTCAGCCAGCGAGCAGTGCTGGCAGAAAGCATGGAGGCAAAAAAATGAGGCGCAGGAGCCACACACAGGGCCCCATGCCCCATTTTAGCCAGGCAGGTGCCTGCAGGAGCACCAAACACTCAGAAATTCCCATCCCCCCCCCCGGTCCCTGTTCTTTGCCCCCTGCCATCCCAGTGAGAAAGAGTACAATGCTGATCTTGCTTCTTGAACAAATCTAGTTTTTGACACCCTTGATTTTAGACAAACTGAAACAAGTTCAAAGGGTCAATTGCAGGGATAATCAAGAAACTAGTCCTATGAAAGAGTGGACAGAATGAGCTGGTCACCTTTTAAGCCTTGGAAAAAAAGAAGACTGAAGAAGCAATTTTGACACTACTCATCAAATATCTGATAGATTCACACATTTTTGTCATTTCAGAATTCTGGAACTTAAAAAGGAAGAGCATCTTACTATACTTCAGGAGAAAAATCTGAATTAGAATAGCAAGTTTTTATGAAGGATCACAAAGCAGTATTTCCCTTAGACATCCAATATGCTTTAATATTCCCAACTCAGCTGAAGATTGAACTTGATGGCTTCAGTGGCTCCACTTCCAACTGCTATCATTCTATGATTCTAGATTTTCATTTACTTTCATTATTTCTATAGGTCATTATTTCTAAGAGATCTTGGTGGCTTAACTAATGTGTTTAAACATTGACCTTAATAGCACATCAATCAGCTTTAAAAGTGGGAGTATTACATTCCTTCTTTCTTTCGTTTTGCATTGCCAAGTTTCATTTCATTTCCATGACAGTTTAACAGTTGGGGCAAGGTATACTTTTTTTCACTGTCTGTATATGACATCTAGGGTGACGGCTTCTTTGTTGATCTCAGTGGAGTATCGAGAGCAGATGGGCGCAGGACAAGAAAAATGGCTTCCGCAAGGCCAGCGTTGCTTGCTCCACCTTGTTCAACATCTACACAACACGATCACCCATCCACCAGAAATCACCAGGAGCTTCCTGTATGCAGACGATCTGTGCATAGCCTGCTCAGTCCCAGTCATTTCTGGAGTCTTGAAAGAACGCTAGAGTGAAGCACTAGAGGGCCTGACCACCTACTATTGCTGTAAACCATCTTCGCGGGCAAATCCAGAATAAAGACTCAAGTCTGGCTTTCCATCTCAGAGGATCGCGATGCAAACCGCAAAACTGAAGGCCACTGGTATGGCAGAGACTAGAATTACAATAGCCAATACCAGTGTATCTAGGTGTCACTCTAGACCGCACTCTCAGTTTCCAAGTTTGACCACGTCAGCAAGACAGAAGCAAGTGGGAGCCAGGAATAACATCTTGAGAAAGCGTGCAAACTCCAAGTGGGGACCAGACGCCAGGAACCATCCGCAGCACTGCCTCTGCCTGGCTTTACTCCGCGCCGAATATGCATTGCCCATGTCTGGGGACGTTCCTCAATGCCTAAAGAAGCTGGATCCTGCTCTGAAATACAGCTTTGTAGGGCCATCTCTGGTTGTCTCAAGCGACAACGAATTGATGACCTCTAACCTGCTGTTGTTGGGAAATTGCCCTCCTACAGTCAGAAGAGATTTCATCTTCAAGAGTGGAATGCACAGACAACAGGAAGTGACAGTCGCCACCCACTTTTCCACGCATGTTCTCCACCAAACAAGGCTAAAATCCAGGAAGAGTTTTCCTCACTGCCGTCACAAACTGGATGGCAAAGTCCCCAGAGCTTGCAGGATACGTAAGCCTGGTCACAACATCTACAGGAGAAACCCATAACCTTCTCGTTTTGAGCCAGAGCGAATCCCTCCCAACAGGTTGCCAGTGAGCCCATGGCAAAATTGGACTGCCTGAATCGGCCTTAGAACTGGAGTTGGGAGATGCGAAAGCCGCTGATGCACGAAGATGGGGATACACACCATGGATGGATCCACAGAGGCGACTGCGGGAGGCTCCCCAGCAATGGAACACCTATTTAAAACTGCACCTGCCTTACTCACAACCCTGTACATCACATGTCTCCATGATTAACAATTACACCCCATGTGCCAGAGCCTGTGTTCTACAGTGGCTGGGAAAAGTGTAGCGACACGAGAGAAGAAGAAGGGTGACGTTCTCCTATACTTAAAGAATTTTCCCAAACTTTTACTTGCCTTTTTATTTGTTCTCATTATAAGGCAAACCTTTTTAAAAAGATCTTTTTTGCTCTCTGAAACAGCCACCCTGAATCTTGTCACTCTTTTTGTGAGGGTAACAAGGACACAGTCAGCTATGGGATAGGGGGAATTCCAATGGGTTAGGGAAGCAGGGAAGAACAGAAAATCCCAGCAAGAGGAAACTGGCCTTCCTCCAAGTTGCAAGGAGCTTCCAGTGTAATAAAAGTGAATTGGAAATGTTGTCACTTGAATAGTAATGCTGAAGAAAATTACTCAGTCATTAGGCACAACCACTAGTGTGTAATCCAGATCACCAGGGTAAGAATGGAACCTAAATCCTGCAGAGAAAGGCCTTTAATTTTAGAACACAACAGACACACCCTATAAATTTTATTATCTCACAAGTGACCTGCATTTCACCCTTCTGAGATATACTTTTATTTTTTATGGCACAGTCAGCACTCTTCGTGCACTTTTTAAAAGAAAATAAAAACACCTCTAAATTTCTGAAATTGAGGAGGAGAAGGGAATGCAGTGGATAGTCAGAATGATGCCTACTTTTGGGTGTCAAGACACTGGATTTTCTGTACTTTGGAGAGACTGCTGAATGAGAGAGGGAGGGAGGGAGGGAGAGAGAACAAAATATAGCACTGCTGTTAATCTTAAATATTTATCTCCTCCTAGCATGTTAATGAACAAAACTTTTCTTATGCTATCTTTGATCCTCAAGCCATGTATTAGAAGAGAAACATGGTGCTTCCATTTCTTATCTTAGATTAAGAGTCATTGAAAGACATGCCTTCATTACTGTGACAGTCATGTCAAAAAGAATTGATCTATTATCAGTTCATCCAATCTAACCATGTTAATGGACCTTTCAGACATCTCATCATCCTCATTTATTTCTTACATGGCTATCAAAGAAACAATAAAAGGTAGTTATCAAGCTCTGGGGACTGTGCACATTTGCATTAAGAGAGTCCATGATAGCTTTTTGGGGTGCTTATAACAAAATGAGAAGACAGGGTAGATGAAAGAAAAAGAGTAGTGTTTCAACAGGGCTGAAGCTTAGAATGCAACTTGTAGTGTTTTGGGTCAATTTTATAAGTGAGTGATTGTGATTCTGTGCCTTGAGCTCCTTTTATGTGTTATGATTTTTGCAGATTCTCTAAAGTTTTCTGAAAGTTTCAAGAAAGCAAGGAGTGGACAAGCTCACTGCTATTACTGGTATCTTTTCTTTGATCAATAGAGAAGGCATAACAGTGAAACAATGTGAAATCTCCAAAAAGAGGAGGAAAAAAAGCCTCTCAATTCACTCCTTCACCTCCAGAGGGTGAGAAGCACCAGTAAAAAAATAAAAAAGATAGAGGAAGGATAAGTTTGAAGCAATGGGGAATGGGAAAACAAGTCCAAGAATAGTCAACATTGGGGCAGCAGGACGAGGGGAGGGAATGAATGGTTTGGTAATACCAAAGATATCTTATATGCAGGACTGCTGAGAGGATTATTAAGTGCTGGATCAAGAATAATACAGACCCCCACACAAGAGAGTGACCCCACCCCAGAGCATCCATCTGATGGCGTGGTGAGGCAGCTTCCTCAGCTGGGGTCTTCATGGTGCTGGCGGGGCCAGGGCTGGCCTTCACAGAGCATTGCATGTGGGGGGAGAGGTCGGGAGTGCTGCTTCTCACCCATGGAGAGCCGTTCACCATAAAGGTAGTGGGGCAGAGCGGCATGCATGCAGTGCAAGCTGGGAGCACAGTTTCTCTCCCATGGACATGCCATAGAAATGAAATTAAAATTCAATAAATTACATAAATTCACTGAATTTCAGATTAATAAAGGTTATGTCAAACAAGGCTGCAAGGCAGTTTTGCTATACACGCAAAGTATAGAGTATGAAGAATATATCCAATATTGTTTTTCTTTTTAAAAAATTGTTTTTTAAAATTTCCCTTTCATGGGCCCCCATTGAGCTCTCTGGATCCCGGGACAATGTACCAGCTGTACCCTCTTCTCCTCAGGCCTGCTTATATGCAGAAGAAAGTTGAACATTTTTTCCCAGCAAAAAAAATACTTGCTAAAAACTATTCTGGCAAGCAAAACATACAGCTTACATCAAGCTTGTTACCTTAAATGTCCCTTCCCTTGCAGAACTAATAAAAATAAAGAAGGAATATTTGACATTCAAGTCAATTTTGGCTGCAGAAAATTTTAGATATCCATAAACACAAATAGAAACAAGGAGACCTTAAACTTTTAATGTGAAACTTACACATTTGGTACATTTGCCAAAAAACTAATATGCAAGTCTGTGCAATTTTGAAAAGAAAACATTTTTTAAAAAAAGATAAATGTGCCAGGTCTATTTACAATTAGATTTTCCTTAGCCATGACCTGGTGGTGGAGAAGGTGATGCAGCTGGCATATATTATAGATATCTGTTTGGGTGAAGGCAGCAAACTTTCCCTCACAGAGATTTGTCCTCCCAGGTTTGAAGTTCTTCATGAACCCTAGATACCATGGTTGAGGAAATTAATAAAAATACATAATAAATAGAAGTGTGGAATCCTGAAAAAATCATTGCTTGCTCATTTAGAGAAGAAAAAATATACATAGCAGTGACCAAAACCTCTTTTAAATATTGGTAACAAAGACTAGAATACAGGTTAAGGTTTTTGACTGGCTAAACCTGCTCTTCAAATTATGGCCTAAATATTGGTTCATTAGTTGTTACTCCTCCATTTGCTGAACATCGTTATTTTATGAGAAGGGCATGATTTGACTTGGATTTTGATTAATACCGAACTGAAACATGCTTTGCAATGTCTCCAATGTTTTCTCTCTATCTGAAAGAGACTTCAATTTTGTTTCTTTCTTTGTTTGTTTTCCTAAGGTTGCTTGAGAATATCTTTCAATATTTCTTAATGGTATTTTTGACATTCCTTGGGGAACTGTCAGAAGATGTAATTATTGATGGTGCTTTTGGCTAAATATTTATCACACACAAAAGCTTCCTGAACTGCTTGTCTCCCAATGGAAAACACCCAATTGGAAAAAGCCCAATTGGAAAAAGACCTAGGAATTCATCCATAGTACCTTGCTTTGGTATTTAATTGAAGGATAAGAAGCCAAGAATGCTATAAGACAGGAGATTTGCAAATACTTCTGGGGCATTTTGTATGAGCATTTCATTAAAATTATTTTCTCTGTTGAAATATTATACTCAAAAGTAAATAACAGAATATGTTCTCTGTGGTGAGATTGAGGGAGAACTGGTTAAAAATTGCAGGAAACTTTGTATGTTAGGGCAAGGTCACATTGGCCAACAGATGCAAAACGTATGTAAAAAGGACACAGCGGACGGGCAAAATTCCATCCGTGGCTCCATCCATTGTTTCAGCTCTCAAAAGTGCCCAAATTTGCATAAAGAGAATGGACAACAATGGAAA
>BHFT01000527.1:0-47276 GCA_004320025.1 Laticauda laticaudata | reverse complement strand
TGAGCTGGGAAATTATATGTTTAGCAGAGTGATTGCTTTGTGGGAAGAAAAAATGTCCCTTGCATCTAGTTGTTCTGGTGGCAGTGCTCATAGATAGTATGAAGGACGAGTTGAAAGAATTTATGTGAAGACAACGCCCTGTGAGGGTCTTTAAATATTTTCACAGCCCTCTTTTTGACTCTTGCAGTATACAGGTCTCAATGGGAGGCAGTTGGATAATTATTATGCTGCAGTCCTACTTATCCTCTGAAGTCTGGTTCTGTGCTGTTGGGTTTGGCAGAACCAAACCAGACAGTATCTGAGGTGCAGATGACAGACTTGATAATTACCTCGTGGAACTGGATCAGCAGCTCTTTGTGGAGTTTGAGCATTCCTGGAGGTGGCGCAGGAAAGATATAAGAAAAGTTCTGGATAGTCTAGAACAATCAAATAGTGGACACAGCTTCTCCTGCCATACGGCGCCCGGTTCCCACTGCACTTACCGGATGCCAAAGAGGATGTATTAAACAGTATAAAAAAAGCTTGCCTATGCCAATTGAGAAAACGTACGTGCCATCCAGTGTACTCACTGCATACATCGTTTCATAATGCTACATATCCCAATCGAGCATAACCCATGCCACTGTGATGTTCATCCATGCAAAGAAGTTTTCAGGTGCATAAAACTTTGTGAGACAGATGAACTTTCCGCCCCGAGCCTGTACGGATGTAACATCCGGCGACATACTACGACGCGGCAAACAAACGTGTACTTTTATCTGTCTGTCATCTGGTTAAGTCCGCTGTCAATCCTCGTCTGCATCTCTCGGCCATCCCCTCAACTCACATCACTGCACGCTGAAAATGAAGCAAAGAGGCGAGGAAAAAAACAGGTACACGAACGTCGCACAGTGTATAGTAGCACGGAAATAGAAAAGGATGGTAAGCGTATGCATCTCAGCCACCTCTTAGTCAACAGTATCAACAACTTGTACTGAAGACCTGTATCAGCGCTCTTCCTTACTACCTTACGGCATGTCTGGCAGAGTCGTCTAGAGTCTATGTAGAGAGGACAACACTACGTGCGACCAACCCAATATATCTTTCTATAAAAAAGAGGGGAGAACGCCGCTGGCACGGATGGGGAGGGGGCAAACAGGAAGAAGAGATCCTGGTCCGTGGACCTACAGTCCCATAATGGTTGCACTGGCAGGTCTATCCTATTCCACAACTATTCTTAATCTATCCAGCAAAGCATGCAAAGGCTTAACTCATTTTTTCAAAAGCTTTCACCATCACCTTTATTCAGTTAAAAAAAATTGACCAAGGGTAAACCACAGTGATGTTAAGCAAAGGAAACCCTTTAACTAAAGCATTCGAGGGAGCACGTTGAACTGTAATAAGCCCAAATCCGAACCGAAGTAAAGTGTTTCTTAAGCAAAGATACAACTACCACAAGTGAACACTCAGGTCTCTGACCACTATTCCTCCACGCTCAATCTGAGATCATGTCTATGGTCTCAAGCTGTTACGCGGGCAAGGGGACTGGTGGAGGTGGCCTTGTGGCTTTGAGTGCTTGTTGCTGACAGGCACCATCTGGGCCCGGGTACAACAGGTGGTGGTGTGTTCAGGAGCTGGATCCGAGGAGCCCTGAACTTCAGTCCCGTGAGGATTGACAGGACCCTTCATCAAGGACTTTGAGATTGTGCAGGCCCACATACTGATGAGAGATTCGTCGTTGACGGGCTTGGCTGTGCGGTGAAGGAATGAGGTTGGGTAGAAGAGTGCTCGTGAGGGGCTGTCTGTCTGAGCTGGGTGCAGGACATGGCGGTCTGGTGGCATCCGAGAAACCGGGCCCTGGGACTGGGAAAAGTTCTGGCTTCTGCTGTGGGAAGATCCTGGTAGTCATAGCCTTGTAGGTGAGGGGCTGTTGATACAGTGGTGAAGGGCTGTGTGACATCTCGCCTGGGGTGGAGGAGCACGACCTCGCCACTGGTTAAGAGCACAGCCTTCAGCTGGGCCCTTAGATTGTGCAGAACAGAGTCGCTGTGAATTCCTTCTGCTTCATCAACCTGGTCTGGGCCCTCGGAGGCACGGCTCCTCCAGGTTTCTGGCTCACGCGTAGGCTGATGAAGAGGTGTTCCAGGCCCGAGGATGCTCTGCGTCCAAGTGACCCAGCTGAGAGACGAAAGTTACTGTGCTCGGTTTCATTGTCGTACCGCTGAATCTCCAACAGCACACTGTGGTTCTGGCGCCTCTCTCTGCTGGCATCCTCTTGAGCCTGGGGTGCGGGGCGTGGGTTGCCTCTTGGGGCTGTGCTTCTCCTCCATATGTGACAGCAGGGCGTTCATCCTTCCACCGGATCCTCCAGGTTCTGCCGGCATGAGGAGCTGCAGCTGTTAGGGGGTCTCTTGCTGTCGGAATCCCCTCACTGAAGACACGAGCCTGTCTATGGACACGGATCGTGCTGGCTCGCTGGCTTGGAGAGGACTGCTGTCTGTGGGCGTCTGAGGGGGAGAGGGGTCTTCAGTGAGGGCAGTGCTCTCTCGGTGGCGGATCTCCACCCTACCTAGGAAACGCACTTGGTCATGACGTACATCTCCTGGTCAGTTGAGCTTTCAGGGCCTCTCAGGCGAGCAGGGCTTTTTGAGGGCCTTGGGCTTGGTCCACCATAGCAGGAAGCAGCCAGCAGCAACTACGCAGGCTTTCAGAGTCAGTGCCATGGGGTGGGATGCTAGTTCTGGCCTTCTTCACGCTTGCCAGGCGCTTGAACGAGTAGACAACAGGCTTGGCCTCTTCTTGCCGTGACACTGTGAACCATGGTGTTACCTGCAAAGATGTCACTGTTGGCCAGCAATCTCTTACCTGTATCTGCTACTGCGGTGCGTCGCCTGTCAATCCTTTTATTATCTGACGGAGCTGAGTGCAATTCATACCCGCATGCACAGTGAACGCTTTGCATCTGAATATTACAATCTGCGTGACATCCCTTTTGTTCCTATAGCGTGCCGTAGATGCATCCGCTTCATCTTCGTATGCATCTGTCCCTTTTACTATGCGTTCCGCTGCATTCGAAAATTCTCTCTCCGAAACCCTTCGGAGGTGTCATCTGCTGTCCACCCGCCTTTCATCTGCCTAGGCCTTCCTCATGAACATCCACTTTAACATCCCCGCTTACATACTACCCACGTCCGTTCTTTTCCGTTCTGTTTATGCAAATTTTCGCCACTTTTTGGAGCGGATGACAATGGATGGAGGCACCCCCAAAATTTTGCTCGTCGGCTGTGTCCTTTATGCATACATTTTGCGTCCGTCAGCCAGTGGAACCGGGCCTTTAGAAGTTGTAGGTGCTCCATCACTGGAAGCTTTTAAGAAGAGATTGTACAGACATTTGCTTCAAGTTGTATAGGGTCTCCTGCTTGAGCAAGGGGTTGGACTAGATGACCTACAAGGTCCCTTCCAACTCTCTTACTTTGTTATATAATTTATTGTTCCTTCCCAGAATTGTTTTCTCTGAACCTTCTACTCCCTGAGTGATTATTCTGGAACCAGACTGCTGGACTATTTTGGATCTTACTATCTGTTCACCATTTTTACGACCCACTGTTACTGCTTTTCAACTTGATTTCCACCTGTATGATAAAAATACAGGCAGTCCTTGACTTACCACCAGAATTGATTCCAAACTTTCAGTTGCTAAGTAAGACATTTATTGAGTTTTGCGACCTATTTTGCCACAGCAGTTCAGTGAACCACTGCATTTGTTTAAATTCATATCACAGTTGTTAAGTGAACCTGACTTCCCAATTGGTTTGCTTGTCAGGAGAAGGTGATTGCATGACCCCAAAATATTGCAACTGTCATGAATCAGTTGCCAAACGTCTGAATTTTGATCACATCATTGTGGGGATGCTGCAAAAGTCATAAGAGTGAAAAACGGTCATGTCACTTTTTTTCAGTGCTGTTGTAACTTTGAATGGTCACTAAATGAACTGTTGTAAGTCAGTGACTACCTGTAAGCTGCCTAAATGAATCAGTTGAACTTGGCTAGTATTACTAGAGTCCTCAGAGCCTTTTGTAACTATATTTAGAGACCTTAAATATACATAAAAATAGTTTGTCACTGAAGTATAGCAAGTCAGTGTTCTTTCTATGGGTCTTGAGTACAGATGGTTTTCAGCAGGTTCTGACCATTTCTGGAAAACCGGTAGCAGAAATTTTGAGTAGTTCGGAGAACTACCGAATGCCACCTCTTGCTGGCTGCCCCAACTCTATCTAATCTCTGCTTCCTGTGTCCCAACTGATCAGCTGGGTCTTCTTTTGTTGCTCTGCACAGGAGAACAGAGCTGGAAAGCAGGTTAGTGGGGTAGGGAGGAAATTGAGATTTTACAGTATCCTTCCCCTGGAGTAGGGTTGTAAATGGATCAGAGGTGGTATTCAGTAAGTTCTGAGCAGTTCTGGAGAACCGGTAGTGGAAATTTTGAGTAGTTCAGAGAACCGGCAAATACCACCTCTGACAGGAGATTTTACAGTATCTTTCCCCTGCCATGCCCACCAAGCCACACCCACAGAACTGGTAGTAAAAAAAATTGAATCTCACTACTGGAATGGATATTTTATAGTATTCATCTCCTGCCATGCCCACTAAACCACATTACGCCCACCAAGCCATGCCCACAGAACTGTAGTAAATTTTCTTGAATCCCACCACTGGTCTTAAGATATAGTTGAATTAGTTCCAGCCAAAAGTTTTGTTGATTTTCTTGTTATCACACTTAACAGCATATCCATTTATATATTGCAATATAGACTTGTTGGTTCCAAATGAAAATAGATTTGTAATGCACCAGATCAGCACTCCTGTTATGGTTCATTTCATTTTAATTTTACCCTAAGCTAATTATGTACACTATTGACATTATTGTTTTTAGCCACAGTGATCCAAATCCAGATATAGCCACATACACCAATGCTAATATAACTAGTAATACATATATGTGCCCATCTTAGTGGGTTGGAGATGAATAGGTGGACAGATGTTATTGTGCAAAGATAACAATTGTAACTGATAGACTGAATCTTAAGCCTTAGCAAACTGTAAGAAGAAATTACGACCAGGATAGTGAGAGACAGAACTGTTAAGATAGTGTTGTCTTAAATAATCAAATTTTGATGTTAACTGTTGATTTTAACTGTTTTTTAAGTTTATTTGATTTTTTAGGGATTAATATTAATGCTATCCTAAAATCCAGGTTTCTCATTGTATTACATAGAGATTACAGTAATTGTTAGAGAACTTTATTCTATTTATTTATTTTATTTATTTTTTGTAAAGCATGTATTAGATAACAGATATAAGTATAAACATGATTATGAATACATGAAATGGATATGAATAAAAGGGAACTTTAGGACAGGGACTGCAGGCACATTGGTGTGCTTCTGAAGGCCACTTACAGACTTCTTATGAATGAGGTGAGGTCAACAGCAGACAGTCTTAGGTTAAAGTTTTTGGGGTTTCGGGAAGAAATCAGAGTCAGGTACTGTATTCCAAACATTGAACATTGACTACTATTGCTGAAGTCGTATTCCCTACAACTGAGTTTGATGTGGTTTACCTTGAGTTTGTATCTATTGTGTGCTTGTGTATTGTTGTGGTTGAAGCTGAAGTAGTCATTGATGGATAGGACATTGCAATCGATAATTTGGGTAGGACATTGCAATAGATAATAGATAATGAATTACACTTTAGTCGGATTGAAGGCAGCATAGTTCTAAGTTGTCTAAGCCTAAAATTTCAAGTCTGGTGGCATAAGGTATTCTGTTGCGAATAGAGGAGTGGAGGATTCTTTTTGTGAAATATCTCTGGACTCTTTTGATTGTATTAATGTCCGATATGCAATGCGGGTTCCACAGAGATGAGCTATATTTGAGAATTGGTCTAGCAAATGTTTTGTATGCTCTAATTAGTAGCACAATATTACTGGATAGATAGATAACTGATAGATGATAAATTTGTTATAGAACAAAATAGGTTCATGTAGTATGAAATCATTTTTTGAATGTAATGCTGATGCTCCTAACTAATGGTTGTTGGAACCCTTTACATAATTTTTCCCCAGGTACTCCATTTAGGAGAATATACTACATATAATTTTGACAACAGTTTTTTACTTGGAAGTAACAGTCATGGGTATCCATGGCAGGTTGTCAAATCTGAGAAATGGTAGCTACAGTGGTGTGATTTAGCATAAAGAATGTACAAAAAGGATATAGGATTTGGATTATGACATTGCGCTATTATGTTTTGTTGGTCAGAGTTGAGTATGTACGCAAATAAACACAAGACATTGAAGACTCTAATGTCTAGATACCACTGCTACTGATTGGAACTGTTCTTGTAGCTAGGTATGGAGCCAGTCAAAAATATTTCCCCAGTTTATGAAAGAGGAAAAGGTCATAATCAAGGCAGTGTTTTCCAGCTTCATCAGCTTTTAAGGTGCATGGACTTCAGCTCCCAGAATTCTTCACCCAGCATGTTGCCTGAAGAATTTGGGAGGTTGAAGCCCATATATCAAGTTGCCACAATGGTACAGAAGGCCACTGAACAGCAAAGGAAGAACCATGTTTAACTTTTTCCAAAAGGTAACCTGTCAGGTTAAAGTTATTTTGAAATAAACTGGGTCTGAATGAACCCAAATCAAAATGGTGATAGAAGTATAAAGGTTTTGGGGTGTGTGGAGATGAAGATAATGATTATTAATGAGATTTTAAAACTAAAAAAAAGAAATAATCATATGGGTATGATTGTAGGATCATTACATCAAGTACATCATGCTCATCATTACATCATACTCTTCAAAGTTAGAAATCAATTTTGAACATGATTAGAAACAAAATATGTTGTTTGCCTGTCTAGAGAGCCTAGACAGTTGTAAATTTGAAATGAACTGGGTATGAACATTTTGGATAGACATCTATTATTTATAAGTATAGGTTTTCAAATATCCAGTTACTGTATTAATTGGGTTGTAATATACAGAAATCATATAACTGTATACTAAAATGTTTTTTGTTTGTGTTAGAATTTCTTTTATATTGATTATAGAGTATTTATCAATGTCATTATTTTTTAACATTGCGATAATACATTGTGGGGATAAAAAGAGTCTATGAAAGACAGAAATCCCAAAGTGAGCAGAAAATACTGTAATATATTTTTCCTAACTGCCTGATAATTTTATTTATCTGTTACATGTTCAATTCATGTCTTTAAATATACTGTGAGACAAGAAGATTGTATCCAATCCATTAATGCAAAGTAAAACCCCATTTTAATTCTTGAGATAATATCAAATAAAATACTTTGATATTGACATGAATATAAAATACTTTGATATTGACATGAATTTTTCTACTGATTGAACAATGAAGTCTGTTAGTGTTTGTGCAATTGCTAGGGAAACATGCAGCCAAAGGAAACTATGTTATATTTTGTAATTTTTCTGCTACTGTATACAAAATGTTTCATATTTCTATTACATATATTTTTTGTATTTCCCAAATGATAACTCATCTTCATTTCTAGCCAGGCAAGTTAAAATAATCACATTTGAGTGGAATATTATCCATTATATTGCACCTGATGTAAGAAAGCTAAGAAAAGACTATGCCATTCTGTCACTGAGCTTTCAAAAGATAAATTCAACAATACCAGAAGTTTTTTTTTTTAATATTATGGAAATGTTACATTTATATTATGTACATTCTGGAATAAAAGGAGAAATATTAACTTGTGCCAGAAAATTAACATTCCCTAGATAATTTAAACAAATATTTTTGAACTTATTATTTAAAGTAACTTAAACATTTATAAAATATTAATAATTACTGTATGCATTTATTGCACTGTACTAATTTCAGAAATTAACGAAGCTGAAATATATTTATTAATATATTTAATATATATATTTCTAATGAAAAGGCAGCTGCCATTGAAATTGACTCACTATAATCTTAGTGGCTACTATAGTTGTCAATACTCTAGAATAACCTGTTGAGAGATTTGTTCTCTGCTCCTGTCCATCAATGAAAGCTACCATATGCCTTGTAAGCTGTTCTAGGAACCAACTGAGTTTAAAATTAGTACAAAAAGAAAAAAAAGAAAAACAAATACTTGACACATTGTTTTCTTTTGCTCCCAAAGGCACAACTGCAAAGGTTCAAATCTGTAAATAAATACCTAAGACATAAAGTATAAGACATTCTATTTGGAAAATGTAGTTTTTATAGTATGGATTGCCTGCATCAGCAACATCATCAGAGAAGGTAATATGATGTTTAAGACATCTTAGTGGCATGGTTATATAATTTCAAATGGACTAGTATGTCACATACATCATGTCTGTTACGTAAAGTGCCAAAAATGTGTTATAGGGACTGAACTCAGTGAAGTCTATTTTAATAGCTAGCTTAATTTTTCATTTACTTATCTTAACATTTTTAAATGAAGACTTTAAACTTCAACTGTTTTGGAAATCATGTATATATGTTTGTTAAGCTAAATTTATAAAAATAGTATGCTTTCACTTATAATTTGTGAGGAAGAAAGAGATCCAATTAGACAGCAGAAAACTGCCCATGTGATTTCAGAATGCATCTATTAAAAATGGATAACCACAAGCTTGCTAATGATCCTCAAGTTAAACACATCTTCCAAGGCACAAAAATGGAGTAGTAAATAAATCTTGATGAAAAACAGAACTGGTTCATGTATATTAACAATTGGGCAACAGCTTTTAGACAGACTGTGCACAACAAATAATTTTAATATTTGAAATTTGCATAGTATGAGCTCCCAATTGTAGATTCTAGTCTAGCTACTGACTAGCAATCTAAAACTCTACTAAAATGACTGCCTTCCAATGGGCAAAAAATATTTTAAATGAAATGAAATAATTAAGAGAAACTTCTCACAGCTTAGCAACTAGCCCTATAGTTCTTCTGTGCTATCCTGTTACAGAATGGAAAATCTGGAATATGGATTTTGTCATAAACCTCTCAGAAACCTAAAACTTTTCAGATGCAGAGAAGATGTCATAAACCCTCTTCTAAATCCACCTTTGCATGAAAAGCAAACAAGCAAAGCAAAGTTGTAAATCCTTCTGCCCCCTTTTCTTCTTATATTTTAGCTATAGAGTATTGGCATTCTATATTTTTGAACAGCCTGACTTTTTACATTGGGAAATGCTCTTAGATTATTTGAAGCTCTAAACAAATAGTGAAGTTTATGGGCAGAAGTAAAGATACAGAAATAATAAAAACAAGGATCTTTCAACATCTATGAGTGCATCTTCTAAGAGCAATTTCACAAAAGTTATACAATGTATCCCTTTCATTTCCTTTTGCCTCTTTCCTTGTGATAGCATCACTGATAGACAGATAAGATTCAAGCCTACAGTAAAGCACAGGTATGACAAATACTTAATACTATAAGAATACAATTGAATGTATTTCTATTCTACTAAATAATACATGGAGAATAATCACATGAATTGGTTACTGTATTTTGCTTTACATCCATATAACATGGACCGGTTTAGGTGCATTAATTACACGTTGAGATGATCTCAAGAATTACAATGTCATTCCCGAAAAGTAACTTTTCGGTAGAGCTAGGCAACGTAACACTTCTTTCATAAAGTTGTTCCAAACAGATCAAGCGATTGCAAGGGCAAGTACAAATTCTTGAGTGGTCCTCTTGATGTAGGTGTGGCTTATTCGCACATGAACATAGTTGGCATGCTAAACATCGAGGGATGTATTTCTGGGTAAATAACGTGAAGACGAGAGTCCCAAAATGATTTTTTACATACATACATACATACATACATACATACATACATACATACATACATATATATATATATGCTTGTTGCTTGGCTTCTTTTTCTTTTTCTAATGGCTCTTCCTCTTTCTATTTCTGTTTTAACAACAGTTGCACGTGAACGCTAAACAGGCTCGGAGACACTTTTTAATCTCTCTTTCTTCTCTCTCCCCCCCCCCCCACTCTTTTCCGCCAAATCATATTTCTGGATAGTTTTCCAGCAGAACTATTTGCAAGCGTGCATTTTCTTTTGCGGCGCAGACTATGTGCATTCCGGTATTGGCAATCTTTTCGTACTTTCTGGGAAGCCGCCCCCCCCCCCCCCCGTTGAAAAAAGGGCGCCCGGATCGACGCTTTGCCCCGCCGAGCGGCAGCTGAGGCACGGACCCCGGGGGAAAGCCCCTCTCCTCAAAACTCTCAGCTTGGGGCGCTGGGAGAAGCCCGTGGCCGCCCCGGCGCGGGCGGGGGGGGAAACGACTCGCGGGCCAAACTCGTCCCCGCCCCGCCTTTCCCCTCGTCAAGCCCTCCTCCCTTCGCTCGCCCCTTCGCCATTCCTGCCCTGCTTCCAGCCGCCCGTTTCCCAGGCAGAACCGCTCCCGCCCCCCCTCTCCATCCCCAGCCCCCGCACGGCTGCGAGGCGCGACGGCTGGCACCCGCCAACTCGAGAGCGCCAAGCAGCCGCGCCCTCGGATTGGCAGTTTCCTGAGCCCGGCCCGAGGGCTTCACCCGGGGCCCACCGCCGGCCCCTGCGGAGACGGGATTGCTGCCCTAGATAGGCCCTGTTGCTCCGCTCCGGCGGGGCGCGCTTCGGAGGTTCCTCCGCGCGCAACCCGCGGCCCCTCTCCCAAAGCTGGCGTTGCGCCGGGAAGCGCGGCTCGGGGAGAGGAGGCGGCGCGGCTCCGGGAAAGGCACGGGAGCAAAGAGGAACCCGCCGAGGAAAAGAGCCACAAAGCGCTGCTCTCTCTCTTCTCTCTCTCTCTCTCCTCTTCCTTTTTTCTTCTCGCACCCTCCGGCTGCTCTTCCTCCCTCCCTCCTCCACTTTTTCTGCCCTACTCTCCACTCTCAAACTCTCCCCCCTCCTCTCTCTCTCTCTCTCTCTCTCCCCAACAACACACCACACACACACACACACAACCACGCGCAACACGCTCCTTCTGTCTTTTCTCTTCCTCTCTCTTCTCTCTCTTCTACCCCCCCCAACCTCCCACGACACGCGCGCTGCGCGCTCTCACACCCGCGCGCCCTCCCAGGCCGAGGCTCGAGCCGAGCCTTTCCTCGGCTCCTTCTGTTCCTGTTCAGTCTCCGCCTCCTTGCCTGGGCAACCCGGCCGCGCCCGTCCCTCGTTTCGCCTTCCCGTTCTCCCTCCTTCTGCGCTCTTCCACTTCTCTCCGTCTCTCTTCCCCTTTCTGCCCCTCCCCCTCCTCTCTCTTTTCTCTCTCTTTCTCCTCTTCCCCCCACCCCACCGATCCTCAGCCCGCCGCGCACCTACTTACCTTGCAACCCCCTTTTCACACCTTCAGTGCACCTGAGCACCCGAAAGAGCGGCGGGCGGCGGCGGCCAACGAAAGCACCGGCGGCGAGCAGCCATTGTCCCGAAGGAAACAGAGCAACCCCGGCAGATTAAACGTAAGTTTTCCAAGAGCGGGAGGGGGGGGAGGAAAGGGGGCTGCCGGGGAAAGAGGGGATGTTTTCCAAGGGTGCTTTTCTGGATTTTTTCGCTTTCTAAGGCTTGGCTAAAAATAACAAGGAGAGGGGAAGGGATGGGGGAGGAGGAGGGGGAGGAGGAGGAGAGTGGGACAGAGAACAGCTGAAGTGCGAGCGCTCCGGGTCGAGTTTGGAAAGGGCTCTTTCTCTTTGGAGATCTGAGCTTGCACCTTCCTTCCCCCCCCCCCTTTTTTTTTTTTTTTTTAAATGTTTAAAAATCCTCCTTTTTCTTTAAAGATCTTTTTGCTTTGAAGGGTTCCTGGGACAGACTGGATTTGGGAAAGTTAGCAAAACTTCACTCCTAGGAGTGGCTGGCTGGGGAGGGGTAAAATGGCTTTTTACGCTCAGAACTTTCTCTTTTCTGGGAAGCGGGCGGGTCCCGAGGCGGGTAGTGGCGAGAAAAGAAAATGAATCGCCCTGGAAAGCAGCCCAGAGAGTCAGCTGAGAGCGCGTGCAGAGTGCTATTTCTCTTTGCCCCCCCCCTCCTCCCCTTTCCACTCGCAGCGAGTTCCTTGCACCAGGCCCAAGGTACGCGTTTATATTCCTGGGGGATGGAGGGGGGGGAGAAAAGTGGCATCACGCAGCAGCACAAGCGTCCGGACTATTTTTGGGGGGGGAGAAGATGGGATGGGGCAAACAGCACCCTCCTCCCCAAACTGTTCCTTGGCTGGGAGTCGAGGCTTCTTTGCAAAACTTATTGCAGCGGATTCCCGTCGCTCTCAAGCAAGCAAGCAAGCAAGCGCGTGGAGGTTTTTGCAAGCGCCCACTCGTGATTTTACGAGGATAGAGGTGGCCCGGGGAGGTGGAGCAGGTGAATGAGAATCAGACCCTTTGGCATCCTTTCCCTTCTCGCTTTCCCCGCCCGAGCCTGGGACAGACTTGGGGACAGTCTTATGATGCCAACTTCCTCAACTTTTCTGAGCGCTGAGATTCCTTTTTGTTTTGTTTGGGGCTTGGTATCTCTTCAAGTAACCGGAATTAACACTACGTATTTCCAAAAAGGAGAGAAAAAATTCCTAGAGGGAAAAGAAAAACCAAAACAGTGGCCAAAAAATCTTTTGAATTTCCCAATCTCTCATCCAAAACGCCTTTCAAAGAGAGTTGTCACGTGACCTAACCCATTCCTTTTTCTCGCTTTCTGGTTTTAAAAAGCACACAGAATAGGGATTTTTTTTTAAAAAAAAACCTCCCTCGGAATATGAATTAAAGAGATTTGGCGACAAGGATAAGACTTCTCAAGGGTCAAACTGTCCCAGAAAAATCTGGATTAATGTCATCAAAAGAACGATGCTTCTCCGTGTAACTTTCTGATACTCTCTTTTTAGTAAACACTACTTCCATAGCCTTAAAATATTTTTGTAACTTTCACTTTGTTAAGGCTCCTTGCCTTTTAGAAATAACTTCTGATCCTCTTTGCTTCATCTTTTGCTAAGGAAAAACTGTTCACTTAAAGCAGCGTTCAGCCAGGAATGTTACTGACTGGATGAGCTTTCTCTTGCAGAATGTGAATGGTGGCTTGGTTGTTAATAAATAATTAACATTAATTGGTTGCATGATGCAAAGACCATCTCAGTCTGTTTTTTTTCAAACTTTGTTATCTCCCAGTTTAACTGTTAAATGTTTTTATGCCCATCTTATAATGTCAGATAAAGGCTTTTGCACTAATTGAGGCTATTGAATAGTGTGATACATCTCAAGCAAGTTTCTATACCTTTTTTCTTCCCTAGTAAGATGTGTTAAATGTGTTAAATTAAAGGAACCAAATCCACTGTTTATTATTATTGACGCATGTAAATATTTATGTGCTTGTCTAGATGTAACACCCACACTATAGGGCCATTAGGGCTATGCAGTATACTTTGGCTAGCGTTAGGGTTTAATACTATCAAGAACTTTGAGTGCTGTTTTCTACTACTCAAATTTTCTCTCTCTTTAAAGATAACGAGAAAGATTTTTAGAGGAAGAGGAACTCTTATGTTTGGAAAATCTGTAGGGATTTAGTAGGAGAGAGAGAGCGCTAAAAAGTCATTATGGCTGAGATTGGACTCTGCAGATTTTTCTTCTTCAACAGTGTTGCCTGCTCACACCTAAACTCTCGCCATAATCATTTCCTGAATATATTTAAATATTTAGCCCATGTGCAATTCTCCAGAACCGTGAGGGAAAATGCACACCATCCCTCCTCATGAAACAACCCCTAATGTGACCATCATAGTTGACAGCTAAAATAATAGGAAAGCTACTGGGGAGAGTAAAGCAGTACTTTTAAGTCTGAAATCTCAGTTGGCAAAGAAGTCTTGCTGATAAACCATGCACAATTTAGAAGCTGTATGACGAAGGATAGAAGGAAGTCAGAAAAACTCCCAAGGCAGTCAGTTCAAAGGACAAAAAGGTTGTTGGACATAATTTTCCCTCTTTTACTCCATACAGTTTTCTGCTATCTAAAATTGTGATTTATGCAGTATTTTAATATTTTGCTTATTCTTTCCCCTTGGGTGCTCTCTGGGCAGTGATAAAAAAGCGAAGCTGAAAGAGCACCATTAATTTGTTCTGATGACTGGTCAGATAAGGGTAGATAATGGGAAAGATAAGCAGAAAAGATATACCATCAGAAACCCGATTATTACCATTAAAATTCCAGCCCAGCAATCTGCAGAAGCCTGATAATTCCTTCTCCGTTTCCACCACTTTGGATGATAAGGCAAAAAATAGTCACTCAGGGCTCCTTGATTAGACTGCCTGGATTTCGTGATAATACAGTGATAAATTATGTATTTTGTCCCATGTTTTGTCCAAACATTCAGATTTCTCTCTCTTTTTTCCCCAAGTCTATATTTTTGACTTCCTAAAAAAATAATAAAATAAAATAGAATAAAAAGCCTTCTCTTGTAAGCTTTTATTGTAATCCTACTTTGATAAAAAGCCGTGATAGGAGAGGTGGTGATTTGTGTGGGAGACCCCCATATCAATGTTATCAGCCCATCTCACTGCACCAGCTGCTAGCTGTTGTTGTTTTTTTTTGCCTTATCATCTCCTGCCAATATGCCAATAAATTGCCCAGATTGTTCTCCATTTTGTGGTTGCAATGCAAAATTTATGACAGAAATTATTTTTTTTAGAGCAAGTGCATTTCTTTATATTAGCAGGATGGCTGTGTAGTTTCGTTATTGTTATTTCTTGTAGCAATCATCTGGGATCTGATATTTTATGAACAGTATTATTCTAATTTCATTCACACTTACTGAAGCCTGGGGAGGAGAAAATGAGTTGATTATTTAGTCTGATTATTTATTTTGAAATAAAACATTGCCAAACTAATTTCTTAAAGAAAAGAGGAAGCTTTTAAAACATTGTAAATGAATACCAACAAAGAGGTCAAGAAATTTATTTGAAAAGATTTTCAGAAGAGATCCAAATTGAACTTTTGATTGTTTTGTAATATTTATTAAAATGTACTGTATTTTTAGGTTAAAATTAGATGGGGAGGATAGCAAATTATTTTCAAATTATGCTTAAAGAGAACCCTGAAATTAAGTATATTTCATAAGTATTTTTAAAGCTTATTCATCTTAGGATAAATATGTTTTTAAAACTTTCTGTCCCAAGCTTTGATAAAAGTTTATATTAATATATAATACTTAATATTTTTGTCTCTCAGTCTTTTGAGTTCATGCACTTTCATACTTGTACATAATGAATTAGAAGAAAGCTATTGTATTAAGTTTCTCTTAAATACAGTAATAGTTTAAAATCACAATAAAATTAGTTTATTTAACATAAGATTAGGAAAATACATAAGTAGTCCTTATTAATATTTTTACCATGTACCTTCTTTTTAGGCTTAAACTATTCTTGTCCATATAATTTTGCTTGTGTCAAATCCTTTTGCGGAAGAACTGTATTTTAAAGCCAGTTTGTACTCTATGTTATCAGTAATATCAATAGTGGATACAGTTAATTCATATGGAAAAATAGAGTAGAAAATATTTCTTTATTTTAGAAGCTCAAGTATGGCAGGTTACTAACATTACATTTCACCTGCCATTAACTCTTAAAAGTGTTTAAAACTGAACAATTGATTAATATTTATTTGGTAACAATATTATTTTGACCACAGCGATAACTTAAGACTTTATGGCTGCAAAGTTGTATTGCCTACTGTGTTGCCATTTTGGTTTTATTATATGTTCTTGCATCCTAGTGGGTATGTATGTGTGTATGTATATGTATGTGTGTATGTATGTGTGTATGTATGTGTGTATATATATATATATATATATGTATATATATGTCTTACATATATAGCTTAGATTGGTGCGATGTACACCAAAAAAATAAACAATTTTTATATTAATAGCTTCTGCAATAGGAGATCTCATTTTCTTTGATCTAATTTTATTAAGTAATTATGAGCAACTTTTCAGAAGGTTAAAGGAGTTCATTAGTTAATGAATTATTTGGGAATATCCAGGTGGATATTGACTAGAAAAAGGCAATACTCACAAATATTTTCTGTTTTAAATCTATTAAAAAAAGTTCCTGGAATAGAATGCATCTATTTATATGCATGTGTTAAAGTTCATTACTCCTATGAACATATTTAAATTTAGAAGTAGAGAACTTTAGAGAATAATCTTCAAGGAGTAAAGCCATTTTAATCAGTTAATTAAGTGTATACTCTCATTTACATTAGATTGTATACTATTTAAAGCAACAAAGTTGGAATATTCTCTGTATGCAAAACAGACCAGTAACAGACCAGCATCCCATGTTTCTTGGATATGAACTATGCATTATTTTGTTTGCCTTGGGAAGCCAAATATTAATTTTGTGAAAGTAAATCATCTTTTTCACTGTGAATTACATAGAGGAATTTAGTTTAGGAAATGCATTTTATAAATATGATAAATATAGTTCATGTGTAAAGGAAAGTAATGAAATCCAATAATGCACTTATAATTTTCAGTCTGTGTTAATTCATTTTATCATTAGAAGTAGCGCCACATAAACAGATTCTTACAGGTTTTAAGGTAATGAAATGAAAATGATATATTTGTAGTGCCAATTATTTTACCTTTAAATATAAATTGCAATAATAAATATTGCAGTTACAATGCCAAGAATAAAATGTATATGAACTAACATGTTAAAGAACAAAGACCTGAACAGTTGATTAGAAAAACATTCTAGCATAGTATATTGCATACATGCAGCAGTAAAAATGTAGAATAGTACCAGAAGGTCCCCTACCTTATGTCCAATGTACTGAATGGTAATTTAAAGGTTTTTTTCCCACTTTATAAATGTTTTCTTTTTCAGATGCATTGTGTTTTCCAAACTCTGACTTAAGTAACTTTCCCTTTTCATACTTGAAGAAGGTCATTGAAATCAGTTCTGATATGTACATACATTAACAAATATAAAATAGGAAATTTAGAACAACGCTTAAGTTACAAAACAACTAGTAAACTTGAACCACATAACTCTTTTTCACTAAGAATGAATAAATCTAGCATTTTTATTGGATAATACTCATTTGGGGAACTCATTTATGTAAGTTATATGGAAATTTTATTTTTGTCTATAGCTTATTGTGAACTATTATCAGATTTGTATGAGAACTAGCTATGTCTTTCTGGAGAGTTGGCAATGCATTTTAAACAAATAATTAAGCAAAACAACTTTCCTTCCTTCCTTCCTTCCTTCCTTCCTTCCTTCCTTCCTTCCTTCCTTCCTTCCTTCCTTCCTTCCTTCCTTCCTTCCTTCCTTCCTTCCTTCCTTCCTTCCTTCCTTCCTTTCTTCCTTTGAAAAAGAATAACTTGGCACACACAGACCTATTTTAAAACTGAAATGTATTTTGCCATCATGGTTCTAAAGAGAGATGCAATTAAATGAAGGCATTTGAATGTGAAGGTGCTATGCATGAAACAGAGACACGTTCTCTTTAAGGGTATTAGCATAAATCTGGCACATTTGTTTATTATGTTTCAAAATCAGTCACTGGTATCTCTGCCACAGGTAACAATTGACTTTTCAGGCTTCAAGTTAATAGCCTTGTCTCTTGCTTGTAAGGATCAATATTAGTATTAATTAATCACCATTATCAATCCTAGGATCTGGTTCTATTTGTTGTTACATCAGCAAATATCAATATAGAAAGTAGACTCTCTGATCGTCATGGCAACTTCATCTCTTGGGTCAAAGAAAGTTTATCTTATCTGTTCATGGAGAGTGGCAAACTGTTTAGGGATCTAGTTTGAACTCTAAGAACATTGATTTAGTTTTTGTTTGTGAATTGATGCTGAATTTCAATCACAAGGGATAGGAAAGATTTAAATATTAACGCCTAGAGGTATATCCAAGGAGGTGTTATGCTATTACTGTCAGATTGTCTTTCTGAGATGACACAAAGAGAGGGAATGAGAGGTGTGTCATTTGGATTATTCCAAGTTCAGTAATTTGTACATTTAGCAAACATGTCTAGAATGAAAGTGAGTTAATTTTCTTCTTGTATAGGATAATATATTTTATCTTCAAAGGCCTGAGAGATTGGTATTGGTTGTAAAGCAAAGATCAGTACAGGCTGCTTTTGTTCATGGAATGGAGATGTATTTCACTGCTTGGTAGAAGCCCTATATTATTATTTTTTTAAAGAAAATAACTACATCATTTTTGCTTATATTTCTAATGACTCCAATGGAAGAACCAGAAGCAATCTGAATAATTTGTTAGATGCATCTTTGGAAATTGCTGAACTGATAAATATGATTTCTGAGCCTGTAAAATGAAGTATGAATTCCAGTTTGCTGCTATTCACCAGAATAAAATATTGATGTATAACTCTGTTGAAAATCTCTCAAGAGTATTTGGTTCTGTGCCACTCTTTCTTGAAATATTGACATACAAACACATCACTTTGTTGAAATTCAGAATTCAACATAGAGGAAATTCAAAATCTCATCCAATCTTAATATGAACAATATTTTCAAACACCTTATTGGGAATAATTGCCATGCTCAACTAGTAATATGGTCTGATATTTATAATATTTTTAAAAAACCCTACAACATACTCTATTATGACCATTACTGTATCAATAATACAATAAAGAAACTTTAATTCCATATTATAATTGAGTAATATAGTTTACCTATTTACCTATCCTCATTAATGTACAATACAGCATCTCAATTCCAAATCCATATTTTTAGAAACTACTAAACTAAATAAAAATATCCATATAAGTATGCAATGCACAAAATATTTTTAGTGCCAAATGTCTCTGATCTTGGAATTGACATCTCTTTATTTTGATAACTTGGTGTGATTAAATGTCCTCAAAAGCTATTGCCATTGTGACATGATAATAGATATGTATGACTGTCACTAATATTTTCTCACTTTACAGTGATTAAGTCATGTTAAAAAGAAACATGATGTGCAATATAAGATTTGAATAATTTGTATGAAATTTCTTGCAGATCTGAGTTTTAAAAATCAGCCAATGAAATGTTTTCTGTTGAGAAATATAAAACTAACAAAAATAACTCCCTATTTTTCCAAGACCCTTATTACCATGTTTCTTGAGAAGTGAAGAACATACATTATTTTAGTTCTAAATATTCTCTTCTCTGAACCAGTTGGGAAGTACAAAACAGTTGCTACGGTTCTTCAAAATGAAACAAATATACTATTTGCTACTAATTTTCTTTTCCTTCTACTTTGCAGTGTGCAGAATATTTCTGAGATAATATGTTTTTCTGAGGGTCAGAAAAATGGAATTTTAATGATAATTGATTTTGAAAAATGCTTAAGTAGAAACTTCAGAAACCATTGGGAAAAAGTTGTGCTGTTAACAATTGGGGATTGCTGAAATATCATATGGTTTTCATTGTTCAGACTTGGCATAATGGAATCCACTAAGGAGAAGAAACATGTTGGGCTGAAGATACTTAGAAGTAGGGAAGACAACAAAGACTGTGTGCTTATTAATTGACTATTGCAGTCGAAGTACTGGATTTTTTTTATCTTCTTTAAATCCATTGGTTGTAAGATATTCAGAATTGCACAAGTATTTGGTCGTAAACAAAGTGGACTTTTAAAAATTGTTGGTAAATTGGAGTAAATTCATTGATAAGAATGGTATTCTGAGTTTTTGGAGGCTGTGACGTTGGTTTTTTTGAGCTGGCATTTGCATTATATATAGAAGAAAGGAAAAAGATGTAAATACTCTGTTGGACCAAATTCCTTATTCTTATTCTTATAGCTTCCCTCTGCAACAACTATTTCAAAATAATTTTATCATATTTTTTTTCTTCCTAACTCAAGTTTTCTGAATGTCACATTCACTCTTTTTGAAACACATTGTTTAGTGACTTTTATATATCTGATATTGGCATTGCTTGCTTTTCTTATGTTTTTTGTTTACAAAAATAGATTACTTATAATGAAGATACAGTTACATAAAGTCAATTTATACTTATGACAAGCAATTCTATTTCGAAAACATATAAAAGAGGTATTATAAATAATAGTTTTTGAAGTATTATGTACAAATTATTTCCACTGTTATGTTTTGCTTCAGTGTGGCTATGTCTGTGGTTTTACCGTATTACATTACATATAATGTCTGCAATATTTTTTAAAAAACTATCTTAGAACCATTAATTCAGTTAAAAGATTTAATTCTGGAAAGTTTGAAAAGAATTTTACACAATGTGCCCCATACCTAAAAGAAATAATGGATCCGTAATGTTGGAAAGATTTTTACTTGTGAAGCTATTTAGGTTTTAAGCAGTTACTTTTTACTTACATTATGATTTTATTCATATTTTTTTTTGCTTTTATCATGGGTAGAAAAACAGCCAGGCACTTCAAATTAAAAACAGTAATTATGTTTTTTTAAAAATAAAATCCTGAACAAAATACCTGTACGCATGATTATTCAAATGTAAGGGTAATGGAGAAAAATTGAATTATAACTTGACAGTTAAGTCCTATGAATCTTAGTAGTCTGCTCCATTGTTACCCAGTACCTATGCATAGTATACGATTGTGCCATAATTGATTTTAAACTAAGAGTATAACTTCCTATTTCATAGAGAAAACATTAAGGTACCTTCTTATATCCCTTTTTGGAAATATATGGACATCAATGTGACTTATTAGCAATATTTATAGTTTAATGCTGCTGATTATAGTTGAATCAAAAATGAAAATCTCATGCGAACAATCTGTTCCATTCCATATATAATATATACATGAACAAGAATTAATAATGAGAATGTGTTACATAACTCTGATTTTAAATATACTTACCAACCTTTATAACCTGTTTCTCTATTTTATATGGACAACGCGGAGATCACCATGCATAATGAATTTGATTCTCCCTTTGAATTGTGACTTGAAAAGTAGTCATGAGAGTACAATTCAAATTTGAATGTTTTATTTATAATTTAGTGTAGTTTAGACAAATTTAGTGTAATTTGAAAGAGAGAGAGCTTCTAAAATTTAATGTCTAAGTCCTTTAATAGTGGGCATCACAGGCAAACAAATGCATATTTTGCCATCAAGTTCTTTTAAGCTTCTGAAGCCAGGCCTACAACTGGGTCAGATGATAAGATGAGCACAACAGCTAAAACGAAGAGCACCTCTGATAAAAACTGATTGATTGATGTCTGGCTTCCTCACCATTGCAAGCAGTTGACAGTTAGTTTGGGATCAGATGATTTGGCTTTTGCGATAGATGAAGGGGTCTGTTAGGTAAGTCTGAAGGACATATAGGACATTTCTGTGTTAGTCAGAAAATACTGGATTCCCACAAGGTGGGGCACTGGGTTGCATATTTTTTAGCTTATGTCTTAACTTTCATGTTTGGTTAAATGTGTTACAAACATAAAATTAATATCCATTCTAAAATTAAAACAAATGAGAGATTGTGATATCAATATTTATGAAGATACAAGATAAATTCAAATGTGGTATGCCAGAAGAGCGATGTTTTAGGAGGGACACAGCTTTGGACAGAGTCATTGGTGAACAGCTAAGCAGTTATATAGGAGAAAATTATTTCATGCAAATAATATTTGCCCATTAATTTTACAAATATATTGTAAGTACTTAAATGGAGGGTGGTCTCAGAGGGACCACTTACTATAATAACATTAACAGAGATTACATTTAAGTTGACAAGTTTTCTTTCAAACACATGGACATTTAATATTCAGGGACAGCAAATAGACAACTGAAAGATTATGCTGTTCATCAAACAAGGCTTTCAAATCAAGCCACATTTTTTTTGGCAGAACTCCTTTAGAACTAGAATGCAGAACAGCTTGAATTTGAATTTAGATTTTGGACAGTTTTGTGTTTGTTGGAAATACATTATGATGTATCTCTTTACTCTGAGATTCAGGGGTCAAATCTCTAAACAGTTATATTTCTTCTAATCTGTTAGCTTAATATCTGTAGTTGATTTTTTTAAAAAAGGATTTGTGTTGCTGATTGTATTGAATATAATCAGAAACAGCTGTAGTTATTTTGTCTGTTGCTAATAATGGTAAGCCATACAGGTGAAATGTGGCTATTTCAAATGTGATTTGCTATACATATCTCACAGTGCTTGAATTACAAGGAACATTGTTTTCACATAAGTATTTAGGGAAAGTATACTTATAAATTACTTTTCTTTTCTAATGATATGTGCCTTGACATCATTAAAAATTAAAAATCAGTATCTGTATATTCAGAATATAAGAGGGTTTTAAGTAAGATCTCTTTTTTAAAAAATAATTTTTTTTTTAAACCAAGAAAGATGCTGGTTCATTATTGCTGATAGTGTGAATAATCAATTTAGCATTTCCATGTCTATCTTTGTAAAACTTGGTTATACTTTTATTATAACATTAAAATTGCCAGGAGCAATTCATACATTTTTGGAAAGTTAATAATATGTGACAAAGGTTGCATTTTTATTTAACGCATTATACACTTCAGCTTATAATTCACAAACAGTGCAATTTTTATGTAGCTCTGCTGAAATGTCTCCTGAGATCTATTCCCAGGTGTATAGGATTACAGGCTAAAGTCATTTTTAAAGTGCTCCCCTTACAATTATTGTTTGTGTAATAATTGTATATGATTCTTTTATAATTCAGTACATTTTCTCATCTCTTCTTTGCTGAACTTATAAAAAATACATAGCAAAATAGTTTGATGTCTTACTTGATTTGCTTTGGCGGGTTCTACCTTTTATGAAGTAATTGAGATCCAGCTAATTATACCCAGAAGAAAATAAGGATTAATTAATCAAAGAAAGAAAAATAATATTAATTTAGTCAAAATGATCAAGACCAGCGATATTACAAATATGTAAATGGAAAGTAACAATCAGCTACTCAGATTAACTAGACTGCGTAATTTTATGATTAGTCCTGTAGTGTAGAGAATTTCATTCTAATGCGACTTGAGGATATTTTGATTGAAATGGTCCTGATATTCTCTTTATTATTCTTTGACTGTTACCTCAGAAAATATTGCTAGTAAAGAAAAAGGAACATTGAACTTAGGTTTGAAAAACATACTTAAAATTACATTTGTCACATGTACAGTACATTGTACTATTGGTTTAATTTTGCATCAGCATATTGAAACTTTTTTGTGGTATGTTCTTAAGTAAATTTATTCACTTTTAATATTTTGTTAAGTCCACTAAGATGGATTTTATGGCAAATAATTAAAATTTCATATTTCCTTGTTATATTTGGCTAACATTAATATAATAACACCATATTTTAATGTAAAAAAAATAACAATGTTTTTTCTAGAAAATTAAATTACCCACAAAAAGTTCTTAGAGTCATAAAGCATATATGCATTTATTTTTAAAATCTTAACTGTATCCTGGAGGCTTCCAGAATACTTTATAATCTCTTTTGCTCCAGAATTAACTACTACATCTTTTTTTCACTATGGGTTTAAAAAAATGATTTAAAAAATGTAAATTTAACTCATACAAGGTTTTTAAAAATAAGCTATTTTGAGTCTCCTATCCAGTCCCAATGGATACAAAACTCTTCTACATTTAAAATACTCACATTTAATTCTATGGCAGCAGTTTTATATACACCTTACTTTCACATTTAATGGACTTACAACTCAGTAAATATTGATATCAGATAAATTTAGCTTTTATGAGCTGATACATATATTTGAAATATTAGGAACATATTAAAAAAGGTTACAGCCATTGGAGTAACTAATAATAAAATGTCAGTGTATCAGAAGACCAGGTGATATGATTATTTCTTAGCCTGTCTGTCAGTCCTTCCACAATGATCTCTATCAATCCAGCTTGCTTTTCTCTTGTTTCAGGTTAGGGGACACTTCCAAATAAAGCAGTGGACAATTGAGCAAGGAGTCTGGTGAGGGTCTCTGGATGGATTGCTTTAGGTATATTGGCATTATGTTGTAGCCTGAGAAACTTACCATAACTTTAAGTAATATAAGTTATTCACTTAGTGCTAGATTATAATACCAGAATAAATTAAAAACAAACAGAATGGGAAAATACTCTTAATAAAAGATTTTTGTGGGAAGTGAGAAGCAACCGCTACTCTAGAACATAAGTTCAGAAATAGATTTGATGATAATTTTGTGGTTGCTGGGGGCAATTGTTTCACATTATTAAATGTAAGTGGTGCATATCAACCATGTATTTTACAGCTGATGAGAAGTATTTCTACACACTCTTTGTCAATTATTGAATAAAGGATTATGCAGGTAGTTCTCAGTTTAAGAACAAGTTTCATTTCCAAGAACTGTCCTTAAGTAAATTTGTATGTAAGCTGGAACAGTATTATTGTATAATAGGGTGTAAATAGTATTGTATAATGAACTTGAACCTTTGTGTATTTAATTTGAATCCTTGTGTATTTAACTTGAATTTTGTTGCAATAGGCTTTCTTTTTAACTAAATCTCCTTAAACTGGAGTGTTCTTAACCCAGGGACTTGTCATATGTATGTACTTATATTACAGTATATATATCAGTAATGTTCAGCTAACGAACCAAGAAGTTTGCTTTTTTTCCTGAAATATCTATGGAAGTATTTCATTGAAGATTAGAAAAATCTTATCTTGAGATCATAAATAAGTGCATATGACTTTCTTCAGAGATAATCCTGTATTTCCAACACCTGTTTTGCCCACTAAAGGTATGGATTTTTGTTTGTTCATATTTCGGTGTCAGATTAATTTAGACCCCATTTTTCAAAAACAGATGTATCTATCCTTTTTGGCTGAGGTAAATGTTATATTCTGGAGCTGGTTGCTGTTCCAGAAATCTTATATTTCATACACATCAAATATTTTAAGATCTGATGATGTTTAAAATCTTGTCCAGAAAATTCCAGAAAGATTTTGTTTTTTTTAAAAAAAATTGCCTGAAAAGCAAATGTATTATTGTAATATTGTTATTTCTACTTTATTAGGAAATTTATATCTTTAAATTATTTCCAGTATTTTCTTGTCTGATATTGGTTTATAATGTAGATTGCTATTAAAATCAATAGTAGGGAAAAAAAGAAGCGTACATGAAATGAATCAAAAAAATCTACGTTTTTTAAAGTCATAAAAAATCTTTTTGCTGGTAAGAGTGAAATAAAACATGAGTGTAAAAGAAGCCTATTGAGTTCCAATAAATTAACTTTTAAAAGAGGTAGTCATCAAGATATGATAGGATTGGCAAAAATGTAATAAAGCAAATGATAACGCCGCCTTTCAGCTTCTCAGTCATCAATGAAATTTGGAGTTAAGAAAAATATGTGCTATTTACCCAATAAATCACATTTCATTTTTTGAGAAAGAGATTGTGAAGTGGCCCCAGAATCATATTATGATAAAGCTATAAAGATCCTGATGAAAACAGAAGACCTGCCATAGCTAATGTTCTCAGTCTAAGAGGGGAAGAGAAATGTTTCTAATGTTCTTGGAAATATAATTAATATCCATCAATTAGAGATGTGCTGAGCCCTCACATGGGAACAAGAAGTCAAAAGAGGACACATCTTCA
Source organism: Laticauda laticaudata (assembly GCA_004320025.1). Classification (NCBI taxonomy): domain Eukaryota; kingdom Metazoa; phylum Chordata; class Lepidosauria; order Squamata; family Elapidae; genus Laticauda; species Laticauda laticaudata. The sequence goes on along the minus strand of BHFT01000527.1, from coordinate 21,634 downwards.
ACTCTTATCTTTGTATCAATGCATAACTTGCTAGTCTATGGCATAGCACTCAACTGGTTCATTCTCAATGACATTGCCACAAATGGCCCCACTAATTTCAGTACTAAGGCAGCACTCCAAGCAGATGGCTGACTAATGTTCTCAATCATTATTCTGAAAACGCAACCCACTGTTGAGATGGGCAGCCATACAAAATGAATGAATAAATGTACAAGAAGAATAAAGTACATACTGTAGAGCAACATCTTCATAGATTGCAACTTGCACAAAATATTCCTAGGAAAAAGTGCACTATTCTGGGAGAAGATAACATTTAGGTCTAGTCGACAGAATGAAGTCTCAAGTTATATAAGAAATAGTGCTAAAGACACACTGACAAGAAGACTTTCCCATAGCTTATTGTAAGACATGGTTTAGGAAGCCAAAGATGAGTTTCAGCTGCACAGGAGGAAAAACATTTGTAAATGCTTGCCCTAAAAATATGCTGTCAAACAAAATGAGACAAAAATTTCTGGAGCCTATATGTGTCACTGTTATCACAAAGTACTACAATTTAGCCATAGCAACTAACAGGTACCAACACATCATGAGCCATTCATTCTCTTTATATTACCAACTCAAAATTGTATTAAAATTAATAGTCCACTATTAATACAGGAAGAATCATAGCGAAGTCACATAATGTATTACATGCAAAAAATGTAACTTCAAATTCTGAGCATAATTTGTACATTGTAAGAGTATGCTACAAAAAATAGGAACATCTTACAAATTCTATATACTATACTCTTGATGGCTCAATATCTCAAGGCCCTCAGCAACTTCCAAACTCGATAGCATGCCCATTTTACCTAGCTCATTGTACCAGTATCCTTGTTAGGAGTAACCTTTCTTATCTCTTTGTCTATTTATCCCATTGGCAGTACCATATATTCTGGAAGTAACATTCTTTTTTATTGTGCCAAAGGTGCTTTTCCAAAGGCAACAGGACTTTCTTAGTTTTTTTCCTTGAAAACATTTCGCTTCTCATTCAAGAGCTTTTCAAGAAGAAAACCAAGAAAGTCCTGTTGCCTTTTGGAAAAGCATCTTTGGGACAACCATGACCTGGATGATTGAGAATATCCATGACATTCTTTTTTATGGCTGTATTTGTGTAATGTCCCTCCAATAAAAATTATTACTAATAATAAAAATTAAAGTAAGATGAAAGTAATTGAAAGCCAAATTGTTTTATGCAAAATATAATGCCTAGTTAGCATAATATAATAGCATAAACAGAAAATAAAAGATGCATTAAAATATACAAAATACTTAAAAAAAAACAGTTGGATAGAGTACCCATGCCATTTATGCATCCTGAAGGAATGGTTCTATCCTAGATCATTCTACATGTATAGGAGATGACCAGATTGAGCCTGAGAGAGAGGTGTCAAACATATCATCAGTCTCAAGTCTCTTCGCCCCACAAGAGATCTAAGTCCATCCCACCTTGAATTCAGTTGATGTTTCTATGCAATGCCAGCTACTTAGTTATGCTGTTTGATATATGCCTGTTCCTACACCCTGTCTCTATATGTTGGACTGTCTCTGAGGCCTCTCTGCAGCTTGCATCTTGGGTTCTGTCTAGTCAGATCCTGCTTCTCTGGATTTGATTCTTAGCACTTATTCCTATGCTGCTCTGATGTATGTGTGTATTGTGTGTGTGAGTGCACACTTGTATTGATGAACTGCAATGCAGTAATCATTCTTTGTATTAAGTAGGCTGTCAGGGTTCTGACAGTTACTCCAATTTTATCACTGGCTGTACTCATCATGGCAACTATTTTGTAAAATAACATTATATAATACTCTCAAAATTCCAAGCATCTTCTTAGTTCCAAAAGGTCATATTATACAAATGGGGCATAGGGGAAATGTGCAAAATAGGCTCAGCAGTTATGCTTAGTAGCATAATATTCTCCCATCCCTTCTGATTTCTATAGTGTTCGTTCTTTGAAGCTCCAGTTCAAACATGGAATAGGCTAAAGGTGCCATTGCTGTTTGTGTTGTGGTCCCCAACCATGATGCTATTTGCCTAGAGGGGCAAGAAGTGTTAAAGATGTACTTAAGTGTGGCTAGAAATGTTTTGAATAAAAATCTTTGCGTATAAAGTGCTTTTCTTGTTTTTTCCCTCATTAACAAAGTGTTCCTTTGTAAGCTTGCAATATGCACAATCAGAAATGTACTGTAATTTGATCCTGCCTGCCTGCCAGTCGAGTCTTCTATGCGAGGTTTATACCATTTACGTGCCAATAGCAATCATATTTCTCATTTCAGGACTTGTTGGAAATAACATTATAGATGGACAGTAATGGTTAATTAAAGAGATAATGGGGGTCCACTTCAATGTGCATTGAGTTAACTCAGCCCCCCCNCCCCCCCCCCCCCCCGTTTGCTTTGATACGAAATATATACCTTGGGAATGTGTGTATTCGATTAAATATTTTACTTCCTAACTAAGTAGGTTAATACCCACATACAGTACTGGGCTAGGTAGAAATTACTTACGTACCTATCTGTGCTTTTATATCACACCACTTACACTAAATTCACATAGGATTGACCAGAGAAAATAGGATTTAATTTCTTTAAGTTTACCAATCAAGGACTACTGTGGTACAGCAATTCCTTTCTTTTTAATCCCTCATTCTTACAAGATACCTTCCAGAATTATCCCTTACTATCATTGAGAAGGCTGATAGAATATGGGTTCGAGTAGAACTGTTTTGAGAGATTCTTTGTTCAAATATACATTCTTCTCAAATAGACACCATAATACTGCCATAAACCAAATTGACCTATTAAGTAGCTGTGCAGATATTTTTTTCAGGACTCCCATTTTATTTTGCTAGAAGAGAGGATGAATATTTTTGGTTATCAGAATTTTTTTCCAGGAATATGCTTTGAGATTAAATTAGTCCACATCACTCTGATATTCAGTTCAGGAGATAGGAATGGAGGTTAGTTTAATAGGTACTGCTTGAAGTTATTTTTTTTTGTACCTTTGACCCTTGCATTTTGACAACTGCCTGGATAAGTCCATGTAGTCTCTTGGCAATGTTTTCTGAAGTGATTTGCTGTAGCCTTTGCTTAGGATTCAAAGAAAGTAACTGGCCCAAAGTTATTCAGCAGGCTTTGTGCTCAAAACAAGACTAGAACTCATAGTCTCCCAGTTTAACCTGATATCTTAACTGCTAACCAAATTGGTTTTGGGCTTAGTTTATCTTAAATGGTGATCTGTGTAGTGGAACTGAATGACAAGACAAGTAAATCATTTGGAAGGAATACTCACATATCCTCAAATTTCAGTTATACCAGATATAATATTTTTTTAAAATAAATTTGGGGAAGTGGTGAGAGACGAGACTATAAAGCAGGAGACAGTGAGATCTAGTCCCAATTTCGGCATAAATCCAGCTGGGTGACCTTGAACAGTCACTCTCAACCTTAAGGAGGAAATGACAAACTACTTCTGAAAAACCTTGGCAGGAAACTGCATGGACTTGTGCAGGTAGTGTCCAAGAACAAGACAGATTGATCTGAAAAAAAATTAAGATTTTTCTAGCAAAAAATCTATATAGGTCATTGGATGATTTTTATTCTGAGGATAGAAAGATCTGTCTTCTTGTTTTTGGAGAATTTCTTCATATCAGTACTTAGGCATTTCCAGTGAATAAATGGGTCTTGGGCATTAAGATGAGCAAAAATAATTATCAGGTGCTTTTCCCATGGGCAGTTTGAGAATAATTTCTATATAGAATAAGGATCATTCTATCTTCTTAGAAGTCATTGCTTATGGCTTCAGGGAATAAATTCACTCAGCAAGTACATTTATTCTGGGGAAAAATCCAATTCTAAACGTACAATACTTATAGAAGATAACACTTGTAAAAATATTTTCATAATTTAATGTGTTTATTAGAACAGTGAGTTATGTGCAACTTAGAACAAGCAGTTAACACATAATAGCTTTGGTCAAAATGCATGTCATGTAGTTTGCGTTAAGTAATTTCATTCATTTGAAATGACTCAAATAATAGGTTGAATTTTCATTTTGATGATACATCTATGTCATGTCTATTTCATAGGCTCTTCCAATGGGTTAATACTTCCAGCGGTTCCATTAGATGATCAGAATGTTGAGAGAAACCACCATAAAAAGACCTAGTTCTCTTTTAACATTAGATAAAGCAATCAAATCATTTTTCCTGCTCCATTTTGCTCCTTTGTGACCTATAGTAGATATATTAAATATATTTTATTATTTTCATAGATATTTTCTGTAGTGTTTTGCATTATCAGGATCAGGTTCTACAGTAGAACAGAAGTTTATGGATGCAATTGTCTGTGTGTGATTAGGTAAGCTTGTGACCTATCATAATGGCACACTGACTCCTAAATTCCTTGAATGCATCAAGAACGTTAACAGGATACCTTGGGAAAATACTTGCATTTACATTAGCTAGAATCCCTTTTTCCTGTCTTTCAGTCTCTTCTAACTATTTGTAACATGTTAATTTAAAGAAACAGAAGTTTAATTAATTGATCTTAGTGAAGCCTAAGAGTTTTCAGGCAGACTACAGGAAAAGAAAATTGCTTGTGTATTGTTGAAATTTCAGTTCAGAATTATCAAAAATGAAAACATGGTTTATCTTGATATATGAACTCAGTCTAAGACTTGTATTCAATGTTTGTTCCCATCAGCAATATCAATCTTAAGTATGTCTGGACTAAGCACTCTTGAACTGGGGACTCCTTTCTCTACAACCTTAACATTTTCCATGTTGCTTCAAAGATAACCTTGCCATTGGCAGAGAAATTTTGATGGTCACATAAGGCTTTAGGAAAAAGAGAATTTCACCAAAAGTTGCCCCTTTCCTTGTTCAGCTACTGGTCAGTGGAAATAATATGATAGATATATGGGAAGTTTCCTTATATCTAAAGGCCTTTGTAGATTAGAATTATTGTTATTACACTCTGGATGGTTATATAATGAGAGAATTAGAAAAAAGTGAATTTTTTTCAAGAAAAATCTATGCCTTAGAAAAATGACTGACTTTAAAATAGCAAAATGCTGGTTTTTGCTGCAACCCATGAACAAGAGTATTCCTATTCCGTTGCTCTGGGTGTGCATTGTTTGCTTTTTTCCTGATCACTAGTTCATTTTGCCTAGGTTTGCATGGCATTCAGCAGAAAATGCTGCTTTTAAATGCCCAAGTCAATAAATGCAGTTTTTAATCAGGGTTTACAGAGATCATAGAAGAGGTTAAAAAGGGAACCCAGAGGGTTAAAAGGAAAGTACAGATTCATGAGTAGTGAGTTGTTGTGTCTCTAAATCCCAGACATACTTTATTAGGGCAATCCAGCTGGTTTGTTATTTCTGTCTCCTCATTATCAACACGCTTATGGTATGGTCTCTTCCCCCTCACTTTCAGTGCCAAGAATTTGGCAGAGACACCAGGGAAGAGGTCAGAGACTGACTTGGGAGGAGAGTTGTGAAGCAAAAAGTGCAACAGAGAAAATCCAGTGGTTGCAAAACTAAATCAGGTTTGTTTTTATCATGGGTAGGCTACCACAATATGGTTCCATTGGCAAACAGTAATTACAGCTAAGTGTAATTAATTACAGAAAACTGATATATTGGACTCCATTCTCTTGATACTTTATGCTGGTGTTAACTTAAGGCAACTACATGGATGTCTACAGAATTAATAAGGGAGGAAGTTAATGGGAAATGTTACCTTTAATTTCTGTTAACATGATTTGTCATTTTAAAGGTAGATAATATTTGGGAAAGTGTTAGATAGTGTCATGTTAGAAATTAAATATAAGGAATATATTTGAATACACTAAATACGAGTGCATGACAGAAAGGAAATGCAGATGCAAACAAACAGACTCAGATATACAGGAAGGAAACTGATGGGAAAATTATTTTTCTCACATCTCTATCAAGTCTCTTTTCAAATAACATTTGAGAAAACACACCCTGAATTTTGGTATTTGCAGTTTGATGTTGACTATTGCATAGTGTTCTTCTTAAATAGAAGCTGCATTTCACATTTCAAGTATCAGTAAAGAGAAAGGGTTAAGGATATAACCTTTCTTTTTCAAGAAACTGGCAGTCGGTATAATTTAGCAGTGTATGTATTTTCATTTGATATACGTGTAAACTTTTAGAGTTGTGGATTATACTCACCCTTCCACACACTACAGTCCTTAAATGACAGCTCCCCACTTCGCTTTCATATAATTGTTTTCTTCCTTCTGTCATGTTAGTGGCTAATTACTACTGGGTGCTGTCCAGATCCATTAAAATTAATGGGAATGTTGCCATTGAGTCATTAGTTGGCAGTTCTGATTGTGTAACACCTCTTAAATATAACAAGAATTATTCATTAAAGTAAGGACTTTAAATACTGAAGACTAACTTTTCTGATAAGTTTGTACTGATGATATATTTACATAGTAGTCCCAGTATGTATGGTGCTACTGTGATGCTGTATGAGATGAAAATTGTCAATTTCTTAGCATTTAAAATGCTACATACATTAATGACAGATAAAATAATAAAGGGAAATTAAGGCAGAAATCTGTAGGAATTGCAATAGCACTTAGTCTTATATACCACTTTATAGTGCTTTACATCCCCCTCTAAGTGGTTTTACAGTCAGCATATTTTACCCACCTCGGAAGAATGGATTCTCATTTTACCCACCACAGAAGGATGGAAGACTGAGTCAACCTTGAGCCTGGTGGGATTTGAACTGCCAAATTGTAGGCACCCGATTGCAGAAGTGGCCTGCAGTAAAGAACTCTAACCACTGCGCCACTGAGGCTCAAGCAAAAAATAAATAGGGAAGCAATCTGTAGAACATTTAGTTACATGTGCCTTTTCAATTTATAGTGGGTTTGAGAGCATTGTGTAAAAACCATTACAAAATGGGGTTGATGAGAATTTGAAGGAAACAACGCAAATGTTTTAAAACAGTGATTTATAATGCATTTTTTGAAGACAGTCTCAGATCAGTGTATCAGCAAAAATAATGAGTAGAATGTTAAATAATATGCCTTAGAATAAGTATGTTAATAATATTGAACTAATATATTTTATTTAAGATATACCATAAATGAGTAGGCCTTGGACACGAATCTACTCTGTATAGGTTCCTAGTTCGTGCAACAAATTTTTGTTAGAATATGAAATAGACAGGCCTGTTAATAAGTAGTCAAAGCATTATGTCTACTAAAGCATTTGGAAATGAATATTCCAGGAAAGCTGAAGAATATCATATTGTCTGAATTTGGAGGAGAATAAGTTTCTCATTTTCCAGGTTAATACATATATTAGAATGCATTTATCTTTTCATTTACACTTTTTGAAATGTTTTTCATTTTAAACATAAACATGAGTGTTTTATATACATAACATTTTTGTAGAAAATGGAAAATCTTTGTGTCTAAAATATTTTATTTTTATTGCAGTTGAATGTATTGTATATATTACAAGAAAAAATGATGAAGAACTGTTCAGCAATAGATTATTTTAGAAAACCTAGAACTAAGGAAAATTTTCCTGATAACTATAACAATTAATCAGTGGCATGACTTGTCTCCAGAAGATGTGCTTGCTCCAACACTGGAGGTTTTTAAGAAGAGATTGGGCAGATATTTGTCTGAAATGGTAAAGGGTTTCTTCCCTTAGCAGGGGTTGAACTAGAAGATCTTCAAGATCCCTTCCAACTCTGCTGTTCTATAAGTTTGTTATTCTTGGTGATTTTTGCTACGTTAAACAGATAATGAGTGCTGTACTAGTGGATATCCTGTATTGGGAAACAGTTGATCTCCAGTTGAGTCCTCTTTAGTTATGTTATTTGAGTTTAGCTACATACTAAGATAGAACTTCAGGTGGTATTATAATGTTATCAGACAAATAGAAGTGTTATATAACAAAAAAAAGTTGTTTAGCTTTTAAATAGAATCTCTCTTATATTCACTGCTCTTCTTTTTCTCAGTAATAGCTTGTGTAGTTCATCCAATGGATTAATAGCATTTTGCTCTGTAGTTATCTACTGTGGCCAGTTGCAATCACAGTAATGCTATGGAGTAGGACAAAGGAAAACAGTGTGCAATAACATCCAAAACCAAGGTATAGTCAACTAAGTGAAGTTAGCCTTTAAAAATAGCTCTGTGCTTTTATTATTTCATTGCTAAAATGGGTTTATTGTAAAGTGTATGCACTTCATTGTGTGGATGGAATGCTGCATAAAGCATTACAGCATTAGCCTTATTGTTAAATAGGTAATTCAAATCATTATTTGTTTCCAAAAAATATAAATAAGAAATCAGAATTTTTTCTAGTTGCATCCTTGTATGAACATCATGGATAGGGACAAAATCAGAGGTGGGATTCTACAGGTTCTCACCTATTCGCTAGAATCGGTTGTTAACATTCTAAGCAGTTCGGAGAACCAGTTGTTAGAAGAAATTACTGGCTTAATCCTGTAAGGAAGGCAGGAAGGAAACATTATGGTGTTGCTTACAGAGATTGCCTCTCCGTTAACCCTTACAACATTCTTTGCAGGACGAGACTTCCTGTCTCAAGAACTTCTCTGGATTTTTTTTCCTTCTTTGCTGACACTTTGCTTGTATGGAGTGACCATTCAAAGTTACAATGGCACTGAAAAAGTGACTTATGACCATTTTTCACACTTATGACTGTTGCAGCATCCCCACAGTCATGAGAGGCCAGGTGAGGAGATACGTGCCTCGATGTGAGTGATGTTGAGTTGGCCACACACAGCCAGTCACATGACCACCAAGCCATGCCCACCAACTTAGCCACGCCCACAGAACCAGTTGTTAAAAAATTTGAATCCCACCCTTGGACAAAATCATGATGTTTTCTTATATATTAGTTCAGTTGATTGACTGCTTGACAAAATTTCTATACCTTACATGTATAAAGTATGTCTAAAATCATGAAAGCACAAAAGTAATTATAAACTGATCTGATAACTTCCCATCAGCCTTCCTCCCATTAAGACTGAAACCGATAAGAATGGATGGTCCAAAATATTTTGTCCAAAATATTAAGGAGGATACATCTTTCCATTAAGGGGCAACTTATAAATAAAGCAGGTTTCCTGTTTCCTAGGAAGATGGTATATACCTTTATGGTTACACATATGGCTGGAAAAATTTCCTTGGAACATAGTATTCTGGTTGTAAACATAACCCAATTCATGAATTTTAGATAGCAATCAGCATTTTCAATTATATTCTGAAACTCATTAGTTTGCCTATATTTTACTGAATTAACTTTTACCTGATAGCAGATAGCCTGTAGATTACATACCAATTGAAGTTTCTGAACAATTTTCAAGTGCAATCACAAATAAAATGCATTTAAAAAATCTAGCTGTGAATTAATGAGGATGATGAATGATTGTAACTGGACCATTTTGGCCTAAGAATGATTCAATATATCAGCTGAAACTGAGTGAAGGCTCTTCTGGCATCTTCTATTTTATTTGGGTTAAAGATATAGAAGTAGATATAACCAACATATGTAGAAGTATCTGCATCTGATTTGACATATCCATATTGTAGTAGAGAGTATCTCAAGGCTCCTGTATTACCAGTTATTGAAACACTGTCTACACATTTAGGAGGAAGTAGAAGCACTTTTTCCTAACCCTCACAATCAGTTCAAAAGCTTTACGATGTTAAAGACTACTGAGAGATCTAATCAGTCCAGAAGGTTGTATTTACCTCCATCTGGTGGTGCAGTGCTTAGAATGCAGTACTGCAGGTTACTTCTGCTGACTACCGATTGCCAGCAGTTCAGCAGTTCGAATTTCACAAGGCTCAAGGTTGACTCGGCCTTCCATCCTTCCAAGGTTGGTAAAATGAGGATCCAAATTGTTGACGGCCATATGCTGACTCTGTAAACTGCTTAGGGAGGGTTGTAAAGCAGTGTGAAGCAATATATAAGTCGAAGTGCTATTGCTATGTAACTCCCATTGTAAGTACCTTGGCCTTGGTAACCATCAGATCTGGTAGATGTGACCTGTACAATTTCTGATCTTGTCAAGCTTCTCCTAACAGATAAATAAGCATAAAAGAGCTTAGAACTTCTGATGAGTAAAATTTATTATAGAAAATCTATGACACATTATGAAATGTTTTCAATGATTGTTTTGTATCACATGTGAATTCTATTTATAATGAAATCATTGTTCAGATTTTTACCTGTCCTGCTCCTACCAAAGTAATGCAGTCTGCTGGAGGAAATTCTCCTGTGGGTAAAAATGGTCAGTTATCATCTGTTTCTTGTCTTGGTAATCATCAGATCTGGTATTAAGCTGTTTACCTCTGAAAGTGTGACAGTGTCTTGGATACAGTCCGTCATGAAACAAAAATGACAAGAACCAGATAGGTGGGTAATGAACATGTGTAGCTCAGGGTTGTAATGTTACATTGCAGTATTTCTCTATTTCAATACACAATAATCAATCAACACTTAGATAAACAAGAGTGATATCCTTTAAAATGTAATAACCCAAAATCAATTACAGTTCAATGATCAGGGGGGAAAAATGCTTCTGATGAACCATAGCTCTCAAGATTGGTGAAGCAACTAACATGCAAATCGGGACGACAACGACAATACATCTTATCAGCCAAATAAATAACCTACCATTAATAAGGCATCAGTTACTTGCAAAACAAAGTTTGCCCATAGGTGCACATCTCATTTCTCCCAAATCTCATGCACTGATAAATTTACCTAGCTTGGTTTCCCTTCCTCCTCCGATTTGGAGAAATCTTGATAGTACAATAAGATTCAGATAATCAGTTCCTTTGAAGATCTTCTACAACCGAGCCCTAACCACTTCTTCCAAAACTTTTCCCTAAAAAGACAGCTGGAGATGTAGTTTGTCACATCTAAGGATGGCTTTTTTTGCAGAGGACATAACTGTTTCAAGATACATAAAGTAATGGAGGAGGAGAACAAAAATGGTGTGCATAAAGAAATTATTTCATGTTTTTGTTCCTGAGCTTAACACTGCTGGTTATAGCTGTTATTTATATACTGTATGTGGTAAACTCGTGACATTTCTACTCTCACAACAGACATCTAACAATAGAACATCTCCAATTAAGAAGAAGAACATCAGCCTCTGGCATCTTTTTCTGTTGTTCCATCTCTCTCTCTCTCTCCCTCTCTCCCTCCCTTCCTTCCTCCCTCCTTCTCTCTCTCTCTCTCTCTCTCTCTCTCTCTCTCTCTCTCTCTCTCTCTCCNTTCTCTCTCTCTCTCTCTCTCTCTCTCTCTCTCTCTCTCTCTCTCTCTCTCCTCCCCTCGTCCCTCCCTCCCTCCCCCCCTTTTTTGCAAGGAAGAATTCATTTGTTTCTTAATTAAGAAAAATACCAATAGCAGGAAAAATCTGTTTATAGTACCTGAATGATAATTAGGTGAAAGGTATAAAACACACACACACACATACATTCCACCAGCAGCCAAAATGAACTTGAGCTGATAAAAATGAACTAAACTAGCCTTGCATAAATCGAGGCTGAGAGAAGTGTACAGTCATTATGGCTAAGACAATATGCAAACTATCTTCAAAGAAATCAAATTGCTAGAGTGTTTTCATTTGCATGTATTAACTGTTAACATAATGAGGAGAAGTGACATTGGACCTGGATTGTGTGTCTGTTTGAATTGATAACTCCGCTGTATCTGCAAATAGGCACCCAAAAATCACACGAGTAGTGAGATCAGTGTTGAACTCTGAAGAGTGTCTTGGAGCCCTGAACAAACCTGATGGAGTGATGAATGCAAACCATCATTTTTGACAACAGTTTTATAGCAGAGTTATTAGTTTTGTGTCTTAAAGTTACAGATTTCAGTTTTGAACTTTTCTCTCATACATTATGATCACTGGCAATGGAAAAATGCTAATATTGATTTCAATAACATTTTCATGCTATATTTAGTCAGGTTTTTACATTTAATTTGAGAGTCAGCATGTTAGACAGTTTGACTTCAAAGACCTGAATTTAGATAGCATCTCTCGTATGGTCCAATTTCATAGTTGTAGGTCAACAGGATTAAATTATTCATAAATAATATGTATAATTGGATGATGAAACATTTTAAATGTTACCGGAGCTTTCAGAAATATGTTTGTGCATGTGCATATAAGTCACAAAAATATATATTTGGGTGATAAATAAAAATTGCTTGCCAGAACAAATCCATCTGTTAAATCTAATAATATGCAAAATGAATGCTTAATGAAGCTTCATTGGAAGGCTGTTCTGTAATTTAAGTACGATAACTTTTCTGTTCTCATTAGTGTTTTGCTGATGCTGAGAAAGTAAGATTTTTGAGAAAATATTTTCAGAAAAAAAAATTAAATTCATGGGAAGTGATTTCTTAAATATTTATTTTAGGTATTTATTTTAAGATTGATTATGATTTCAGAGTCTACAATCATCATCTTGAATTGATCCTTGAAATAAGCCAGTCGCTAATGAAAGTAGAACAGAATTTGCATGTTGTGGAAAATCCTGATAAATACTTGATCATGGCATTATGTAATTCAACCTTATGTATTATTTATTACTATAATTCAATCCACAGATGATTAAAACATAAACAAATGAGACAAGATTTGATTTTTCCATGGGAAAGTGAAGCAGAGAAACAGAATTTGTAGCAAGTATACCTGCTCAGTCCTATCAGGTATAATTCTGAAAGTAATAGTAATTAAAACAACCTGCTTCACAAGTCAAACACTTTAAAAGTTGTACAAAGTTTCTGCAGATTAAAAGTTCAGTAGCTAGAAATATTATTTGCTTTGATTGTTTCTGCAGTAAGTAATCCCCATGTTGCTTCTTCCATTTGAATCTTCATGCATGAAAACACTGTCAATAAGCAGCTGATCGAGTTTGAGTTTGAGCTCAGCTGAATTCTGTTTCTTGGTTTGGCTAATTAAATGGCTGTTTACAAAATTCTTTTAAAGCATTAGCATTATTACAACTGGTTTTTCACTTCTTAAATACTACATGAATATGGTCTCATTATTTAAACAATATGGCATATTTTTCTGTGCGTACAGGAAAAATATACCTATTCCTTCTATGTATTTTATTATTTTAAAGTGGAAGTCTGACTATTCAATCTTACTCTCCTTTATATATTTGACTACATGTAGATAGACAGTTAAAAAAAGAGAAAAACAGTTACTGTTGGAAAGACAAGTAAAAGATCAGGTAAAATACCAAATTGTTCTGGAAATTGGGGCCTCATGACAGCCTGGAGAATAGATAGTGTTAGCATTTTGTGTGGATGTTTTCTGCTGCCTGTTATTTCCATCTGCCTTGGGACACTAACAAAATGGTAGCATCCTTTGCTTTATTAAAAAGCCCATGTTTAAATTCCATCTGTTATAGCGAGCAGGTCTTCCTGGGGCCAATAAGGATTTCCCCTATGGCTATACCTGATTGCTTTGTGCATCTGTTTGTTAATCTAAAAAGCCAGCACTTATTCTGTACTGTAGAGCTTGAATTCTCCATCCTCCCTGCCCCCATAGTTTGTCAAAGGACTGAAATCAGGTAGACTTTTGCAAGTTAAGATACTGGAACATCTGAGTAGCTCACGACTTACATACAGTGACCACAGTGGTAGCTTAACATGGACACTGGCTTCTACAGGCACCTTTTAAAAAGAATGAAATGCATGCACAGTCCTGTACCACATTTCCCATGGAGGATGCAAAATTGTGATGCTGGAAACCTAGTTACAGTGAAACAGAACACATTAATTTTTTGCATTTATTATTTTGCATTTATTAATATGGCTTAGCCTTGGAATTGAATTTTAAGATTTAAGATTGAGATATGTACTGCAACAGATAGAATCGCACTAAGGCCCAGTAGGCCATCAGATCTAAAGCCCATGTCACACAGCGCCTACGGATGGAAAGAGGATGTAAAATGGAGAGAAACACTTGCCATCCATTGGTTAACGCGATGCATCCGTTCTGGTATCACTTGCGTCCGTTTTTCTATCTCTTATCCCATCACATCCATCGACTGAGATGTTATCCGCTCAAAAGTTTTTGACCTGGCCAAAACTTTTTGAGCGGATAAAGTATCCAATGCGTGTCTGTTCTACACCACTACGCATATGGGAAACATTACCGGTTATATGTCCCGTTGCATTCGTTTAGCGCATTCCGCTTATATCCTCTAGGCATCCGCTGGCGCATCCGCGCACTCGCCATCCACTCCAGCGGAAACGGACACAGGGAGAGGAAGCGAACGACACCGGAATGGACAAAAAAGCAAGCATTAATAGGCACGGACGATAGAAAGGATTGAAAAGCGCGATGCAGCTCGCATATAAAGTATTAAAAACGGATAAAAACGTTCGTTTCATTAGGGACTGGAATCTCAGATATTTTAGGATGTCTGCTAGGATGTCGTAGAGGATGTCAAAAGGACACCTAGCGGAAACCTATTTTTCCCATAAAAAGGAGGCAGAAATCACCTGGATCTCACTTTACGTACAGGCAGCGCCTGCAGTGCAGCACCTCTTCAGCCTTCATCTGTGCTCTTCCCACAGCATCCAGCTCATTCTCCACCATGGATGTCCGCACACTCCTTTTGGTACTGCCATCTTTCTACAACAGCGGCGAAAGCCCTCTTCAGGCTCTCTTCACCTGTTCTAGCGCAAAGAAAGAGGCGTCCAAGAAGGTCTGGATCCGAAGATGGATCGCAGAAAAGAGCCAAGTAATGGGGTTGTATAACTCACGCTGATGGTGAGCGCAGATATGAAAGACAACTCGTGCATTCCAGAACTTCATGAGGATGGCCCCAAGCGCATGTTTGACGAGAGTTGTGGCAGGCTGCTGAGACCTCCAGGTTTGACCAAGAGCAAACACCAACTTCCGGGCCCCCAGGCCTGGATCCCCTGGTGGCTGAAGGGGTGGCCACTGACTCTGCGCCACGCTCGGAACGCCGGCTGCCAACGTACAGGGCATGCAGTACGGCTGGGAGGGTGCCACACAACACCAATCAGCAATTGTTGGTCAGAGAAGTGGTGCAGGCCACCATCGAAGAATACGTGGAGGAAGCTCCTCGCAGTACACACCTTCCACTGAAGAAGGCTGGAGGAAAGTGCAGAGCGTGGTATCAGAAGTGGAACTTCCGCCACATCCGTTGGAGCATAGATGGGAAGCATGATGGCTCTGCAAAGCCTCAAACCAATCAGGGATCCATAATCACAACACAAGGGCTTCTTCAGTTCATCCTCTTTGCCACTTAATGGTCTGATGCTGACTACAAAGTTTATGTACCAATCGATTGCTTCAGGCAACGGGTCACCTTCAAGATGCCCAGTATCCACACCACCAGTCACCTCAAAGGATGGGAGCTGGAACGCAACACGTCATCGTGGCTTCCGCAGATTCCCAGAACCCGCTCTGCCCAACGACACATAAGATGTGCCACGTCATCGTTGGGGATGACGCCTTCTCCCTTACAACGGACTACCTCATGAAAGCCCTACACTTCCAGACTCGTCTCCCGTGAAGAGAGGATCTTCAACTACAGGCTGTCCAGGGCAAGTGCGGGTGGTGGCAGAACGCCTTTGCATCCTGGCCACAGGTTCCAGGTTACTTCTCCACACCATGCAGATCGCCCAGAGACTGTGAGGAACATCGTGGAAGCTTACTGCATCCTGCACAATCTCATGCGCACCTGCTACCAGTGTTGCAGAACAGGCTCGTGGACTGTCAACAAGGCAATGGGACATGGAGCTTGCGTGAATGGAGGCAAGGGCAAAAACCTGATAGATACTGTGGATGTGCAAGGCTCCAACAGAGCTTCACGTGAGGGAAGAAGCAGCGCAACCTCCTGAAACACTGGTGGCAACTCCCAGCTGGAGGCAGTGGAGTGCAAGACAGGATGGCAGATGCTTAATGGATGCTTCCTTCGCCTGTCTCATCACACTGATGAGATTGTTGCCATGTATGCTTGAGCGGCCCTACAATCAACAGGGCATTTAATAAAGAGTTGTGTTTATGTGAAATGTGGTTGATGATAATGTAAATTGTTATGATAATAAAGGGCCATAGGTGTGGCACCTGGGAGGGTGGACCATACAGTCCCACTATGCTTTGCAAGCTGGAAGTTTATCTATCCACTGCTATCCTAACCCATCCCACAGCTATTACCATCCCACAGGTATCCCTGCCCATCCCACTGCTATCCTTACCCATCCCACAAGCATGCAAAGGTTAAACCATTTCTAAAGTTTCCACCAAGACTTTATGACTAAAAAGAACTGAACCAAGTGTGTGAAGCCAAAGATAAACTTTCTTAATAACAAACTTTAAAAGCAAAATGATCCAAGTAAAGTGTCCCAAGCAAGATAAAGCCAACAGGTAGCAAACCCAGTCTCTGGCACTCTTCTCAGTCACTCTGAGGCATGCCATAGTCCTCAGGGTGAAGGAGTCCAGGTGCTGTGGAGGTGGCTGCTGCTGGAAGTGCTGGTCTGAGGTGCCATTGGGTGCCTGGGCCGGAGAAAACAGGGGATGGTGTTGGAGGAAGCTCTCAGAGAGCTGGCTCAGTCCTATGATGTTGAGAGCCCCTTCCTCCAGGACATGGGGTGTCAGTCCCAAGACGATGACAGATTCTGAGCAGGGCATGGCTGTGAGGTGGAGGTAAGGACAAGTGGTTAGTGGGGCTGTCTGGTCTGCAGCTGAAGCAGTGAGGCGTGGGTGGCATCTGTGGCATGGGTGGCATCTGTGGCATCGATGCATCTGTGGCATCAATGTACTGTGCCTGCACTGGGAAGGGCTGCCGGAACTCCTTGTAGCCCATAGCCTTCATAGGTGAGGGCCTGTGGAAAGCCTTGGAAGGGCTGTGACATCACCTGGGGTGGAGGAGCAGACCTGGACTGGGTCAGAGCAGGTTCAGCTGCGCCTGGAGGGTTGTGCAGAAGACCTGTGATCCTCTCCTTTATCACCTGGTACTGTGATTCAGACATGTCCAGGAGGGTCTGGTTGACGTAGTGTGAGGAAAGGCTTTCGGTTGAGGATGGTATGTCTGGTTGTGTACCAGCTGAGAGAGGAGATCGTAGCTGCTTTTGATGGTGTCCCTGATCTCCAGCAGGACAGTGTGGCTCTGCCCCTCCGGTCTGGCTCACTGCCTGCTTTCTGTGGAGTGAGCTGTGGGTGGATGTGGGTTTGGTGTCTGGTGGAAGTGCCTTCCCTTGCTCCCCACTGCATCAGGGGGTCCTCCATGCGCTCCCACCAGCGGGGAGCTGCAGCTGTCGGAGATCTCCATTGTGGGGGCGCTGCACAGCATATCTGCCTGGACACAGGAGCTGACTCTTGGCCAGAAAGGACTGGCTTCTCTGTGGGCTGCCTGAGAGAGAGGGTAGACAAGAGGGGCTGCTCCTCGGTGGGCGGACCTCACCCTCCAAGAAGCTGCACTTGGCCATCACGTAGGTCTCCCGTCGGTGAGCTGACCATGGCCTGGCCAGACTTCTTGAGGTGCAGCTTCCCGTACCAGGTGTGCATGTGTCTTCCACCACCGAGGTGGACCTGTGAAAGTGTAGCCCAGGCTCTCCGCCTTCTCTCTTCTCAAGCAGCCTACTTCGCGTTGTGTCTCGATAGAGCGCTGTGTCCCTCTCCACCAGAGGTACTCGTTCTCCCTCAGCCATTCGAGCACCTCATCCTTATGTTCCTCTCGATGGAAGCCCTGCCTCCTCTCCCTATCTCGCGTATGCCTCTTGCTCCCCTCTGGCAGGGCCTTCTGGCCCTCATCAGAAGGGCTTTGAGGTTCTAGGGCTGCTCCACCACACCACCACCACCAGCAGCAGCAACAAACAAGCAGCAGCAAAAGCAGCACCAGCAGCAACGCAGCAGGACCAGAAGCACCAGCAGCACCAGAGCAGCAGCAGGACCAACAGCACAGCAGGACCAGGATCGCAGCAAGCAGCACCAGCAGGACAGCAGACCAGGAGCAACACCAGCAGAGTAAGCACCAGCAGACGCACCAGCAGACTGTGCTTCCCTGGAGCCCTGCAGATGTGCCCATCGCTTCCATTCGCGTTTCCATCCGCTAGGCTTCCGTGGAGCATCCGCTTAACATCCTGGCTACATCCTCTCCTGTCCATTTCTTTTCCGTTGTTGTCCGCTCTGTTTATGCAATATTGGGGCACTTTTGAGAGTGGATAACAACGGAATGGAAAATTTTCTCATCCGCTGTGTCCTTTTTACATACTTTTTGCATCCGTTGGCCTATGTGACAGGCCTTAAACTCCAGCTCAGGGAAGGAATAGATTTAATAGAGTTAAAGCCTCACTAAAACACATCCAATGAGAGAAAGGTCACCACCTCTTTTGGTAATTAGTTCCACTGTTGAACAACTTACTGTTCAAAAACTTTTTCTAGTATTCAGTCAGAATCAGCCTTTTTACAATGTTAAATCTCTTCTACCTTTTGCTCTTGGATATGACAAAGAACATATCTTGGCCTTATTCTCTGTGGTTTCCTTCTAGGGTAACAAATCTTGATGTACTGACCTCGATTAACAATCAACATGCAATGGATCATTTTACTGTTACTTGGTTAAATCACACAAGTGACATGAATTACCACAGAATTGTGTTCTCTGTTTTATAAACAGTAGGGAATAACACGACTTCTACTCCCCCAATTGGTATATTAAATTAAGGTTTAATTGTATTGGAAGATACTGTACATTGAGTTCTTCAGGATTCTTTTTGCATTTCCCTCAAAAATCTCTTTATAGAGTTTAAGTTTATAGTCCCATAATCATTGTTGTAATTTTGAATGGTTTGTCTGAATGCTTATTCTCGTGTCCAGGATTGGGTTTAATTACTGCAGAAGATTAATTACTGTAGAAGAAAGTGAAAATATTATTTAGAAAATGTAATATTAATTTTGGAGCTGGCACATATGGTTATAAAGTTTGTTTATCAGTACCCTTGCTGAGGCTTAAGGGAAAAGCTATTATTTAATGTCAAATATAACCCAGTTACACTTCAGACATACATTCAGACTTTTTTAAACTATTGTGCTGATGCTAAGAATAGAAATTCATAATTCATCAATAGAATCGAGCCTTCAAAAGCAGAACTAGAATCTGGTTATTTTATAACCTGCATCATACAAGGATAAAAGAGAAGAACTCCAGTGTTTAGATTGTTTGACTTTTAAAACATCTTAATTCGTTCTTGGAGAATTGCTTAACAAAATGCAATTATTTTAGTGAAACTTCTACTCTCAAGAATTTCATATACATTTTAATAGTCTTAAATATTTTAGTTTTATAATACTAACAATAAATGTAATATAGTGTGATAATTATATGATGTTCAGACAATAGTGGCCATTATAAAAATGAGGCTCAAAAACTGGTTCAGAAAAGAATCTGGATGGATTACTCCCTTTCAAATCACAATAACACTTTCCATTAAAATGTAAAATATTGATCTTACCTATATACTACTAAAACTGTAATTATCATGGCCTTTAACTGGGCAAGTTGGTACATTATAGGGCAGCAACTTTTGAACAAAAGTTGTTGAAAAGTATCTCAAATGGGCTAATGTACAAAATGTGTCCAAAAGCTAGGACCAATGATTCCCAAAATGAAATTTGGGGAAGTTGTGGCTTCTTCAGGGTTATTGGCAGCTGCTATGCTGCTCAACTGGTGCTGTGGTCATATAATCTTAATTTTCAATGTTCTGTGACAGTTTCCTAGCCAGTCTTGCACTTCCTCCCCCACCCAGCAGCACCCACTTACCTGCCTGATGGAAAGCAAAAGGAAGAAAAGGAGGAAGGGAGGGAGATTTCTAATGCTCCCTGCCAGATTCTTTCAAGGAAACTAAATGGGAAGCCAGCAGGAGGAAGTTACTTTTGCTCAGTATTGCTCCCACTGCTTTTTTGGCTACCTTTGGTTATTATGTTTCTCAGTAAGGGAATATGTCTGAAATTATAACCCAATAGGACATGGGTTGTCTAGTTAATATTAATATTGAAAACTATTCAGGGGACAAGTAATATCATCTGAAATAATTTTAAAGAACATATTGTCTGCTAGTCTGTTGCAGAAAATAATTCCATCCATCCATTCCTATCTAGCTATCTATGCATCATCTCACATATAGAGAAGTAAGTGCACAGAATCCATTCATGCCATTTTGAAAGAAGGTATTCCAAACAATTGTGCTGCCCAATCTTTACATTTTACATTTGTGTTTTTCCATTCTGAAGGTGACTATACATTTCAAGGTTTTTATACTTGCCTTTTACCAGTCCACTATTTTTAAATTTACTTGTTTATCTGTTTTTGATTTACTTGTTTCAAGGAATGCATCCAAAACCTGGGACACATTATTTCCTTGGGATTCAAATTTGGCAAACTTATGGCCACTTCTGTGCTGCCAGGATGTCTTGTACATACAGTATTAAACAGGAGAGGAAGGATGGCTGAGTTTTGTGAAATCTTTTAACGGAAAAACTAAGAGCATGTCCTCCTTAATCATTGAATGGGACCTCCCATTAAAATTCTTAAGATCATAAAAAGAATGCAGAGATGAGCAACAAAAATGATCAGGTATCTGGAGGCTAAATCATATGATGAGAGAGAACTAGGTATATCTAGCATAATGAAGAAAGGTTTATGGATGACATGATATCTGCTATGTGAGGGCTGTCACAGACAAGCAGGGGTTGATTTATTTTCCAAAGCATCTGAGGATAGGACAAGAAGTAATGGGTGGAAGTTTGTTAAAGAGAGATTCATCCTGAAATCAAGGAGAAATTTGCTGACAGTGAGGATAATTAATGAATGGAACAGCTTGTCTTCTGAATTTTGGGATATTCCATTGCTGAAGGTTTTTTTTAAAAAAGATCAGGCAATCATTTGTTTGGAATAGTGAGGATAACATCTACTTTGGACAGGGGGTTGGATTAGGAGACTTCCAGGCTCCCTTCCAGCCCATGATTTTATGAGTTCTTTGACTTGCTTTTCTTGCCAAGTTATCAAATGGAGATCTTTGCTTGAAATTCTGATATTTATCTAGGATGGAATCATTCCTATCAATGAGGGAAAACACCTACCTGGCTGTTCCTTCTTTCAATAGTCAATTTTGGTCAGAACAATAGGATATTCTGTTGGCCTACCCCTAATGAATAACCCACACTGAATTATAAAGCCAAGAGTTGATTCTGATCATTCCTTCCCTTTCAATTTCATCAGTAAATTTTCTTTAAAAAACAAAAAACAAATTTTATTAATTTTACAACTAAAAACAACTCGACAACACATGCATAAATGAAGGAGCAGAAGGAAAAGAGAAAAAGGGTAGAGAGAAACAAACAGAAAAAAATTAAAAACATTCTCATTTTCAACAGTTTGTATGATCTTTTCTTCCCTTAATTTTGCCATATCTGCACACTGTATCCTTACAAAAATTTGTACATCACTCATATAAATTTATCTTATTCTTACTACCTTATGATATAAAGTCTATCTTTGTTCT